>APFE031011626.1:191719-221725 GCA_000404065.3 Pinus taeda | reverse complement strand
CGGGACAAGTCGCACTCAAATGATGTTCCAGAGAAATAAAAGATGAATTTGGGAAAAATGAGAGAGGTTTTTGTCCACCACATGCCAAAGAAGAAACACCTCCTTCACTTTTTGCACAGGTGTCATGGTTTGAGAGAAATGTCAAAGAATACCGTTGCCTCAGGAGAATCAAGGGCACCTCTGAAGTGACCTTGGGAAAATCAATTTTTCCCCTAGCTTGGTTGGCCAAATGATTTGCTTGATGGGTAAAACGATCACTAGACACAAAGATCTTTCCAATGAGATATCATGAGCTCAATTTGGGGTTGAGGAAGGCATTCAAAAGTTGACGGAAACAACACTCTTCCTTGAGGCAGCCTCATTTGGCACTTTTTGACCAGTCTTGGGAGATTTGACTTTTGATAGGGAAAATGAACTTCAAATTAAGAAATTCTAGTTGGGTTGGAAAGTAGACATCCAGAACTTTCCAAAAAGCCCACTTTTGCCTTATTTGGACACCTGGAAGTGCCCAAAAAGTGGTCCCAAAGACAAGCGACCAGTCAGGCAGAGGTATGAGACCCGTTGGGGCAGTTTTCACAGGAAATTCATCTACAGCTCAGGAATTCGCCCAGCTTTGACCAGTTTTGACTTGAAATAGGATTTTTCATCCTATTTGATGTAGTTAATGTATTTTCATGTTGACATGTCACTTATTTACCTTTTCTAGAAGATTCATGCATGAAATAGCAAACATTTAATGAATGGATTGGTTACCTAGTTTATAGAGGCAAGTTGTTTTGACTGCCTAATTTTTAGTGCTAAGTTTAGAAGTGGTTGAAACAACTCCTAGAAGGATGAGCTCGACCCATAGAGGCAAGGAAAGGTGTTAGCTTGCGTATATTATGTATTTTCTTAGTCATTTTCAGGGGTTGGAAGGTTGGACTCTTGAGGGAGAAGCTATCATTGTATTATTTCACTGTATCTCTGCAATTTTTGGCTAAGGAAGACCAGGGTTTTGCAGTCCTTTTTGGGATTCTTGTGGTTACATGTATTGATGGTGTGTTTCTCTATGTACCTGTAAGTGTGTTATGTGAATCATTTCCTTTCTTTTCCTTCTGCACATTAAGCAAACGAAGTGTTAAAGTAAGAATTCATGACTGTCATGCTATGCTTTTAAGTTTGTTTAATTTCAATGTTTTCTACTATTTAAGGAGAATTCAAAGTTATTGTTTGCTCTCCTTAACTCATCACCTATCATTCCTAATCAGCCACCTCAATCAAAGGCATAAATAATGTCTCCTACCCCACCCCAAAGAACCCCCTGCAGAAACCATGTCCAATCCCCGCACCCAAAATTGCCATCCCCTCAATTTGCTTCCAAAAACCCTAAAAACCCCAAATCAACCCTTTTGATCAGTTTACTAGCCTAAAATCAGTGTTACCCTATTGGTCATTTCATCCATTGAATATTTTACTGAGATTGATCGGAGAGAGCCTTCTCCTGCCCCGTAGGGCTAGCTACGAGGCTAAATGGTTTGGTGTTGCCTTGAGGTTTGCCTTTTTCAGCCTAAGGTGAAATTTCAAGCGCTAACAGGCCCCATGGAAGAGAAAATGAAAAATATGGGTGAGGAGATGGTTGATTTGAGACTAAGAGAGGGAAGCATGAGGGAACGACTACAGATAGAAAGCAAGAGATTGAAGTAATAATTATAGGAGAAAGAAGGGAAACTTGCTACGATGGAAAGCTTGGATGTGGGTGCCATCCAATGTAGGCACCCCTCAAAAGCCTATGACATGTTCCTCAAAGAGAAGTGGCTTCAGTTTCAAATTAAGACTCTAACACAATATGGTTCACTACCTTTCCAAGACTATAAACAATTCATTGAATTTTGTCATAGATCTAGTGTGGAGGACAAAGCTAGGATGGAAAAATTCTATATGCACAACCTCATATTGACTGACATGAACTTATGGGATCCCAATTCTAGGATCAGAGATGTACAATTGATGGCATTGGAATCTTGGTTGATTCATGAGGAAACAAGGGTTGAAGAGGAAAAAATGGTTATGTCAAAAGAAACTAATGAACCCCTATGGATCAGAGCAGAATTAAGATCCCCTCACCTTGTCATCAACAACCATAGGATTATCTCAGAATACCCCAAATTGGCACCACTCTACATAGAAAAACATGAACAAGCCATCTTGGCCTTTGAAGACATTTTCAGACTACTAGGAACCGAGAGTTTGCGGGTTTGTTAGAGGAGATGGCGCTCCTTACCACATAGCTTAAAAATGAGAGAGTGTCACTCTTCAGAGAGATTGAGGAATGCCTTAGAGAAGACACCCTTATACAAGAGAATCGTTAAAAGACTGAAAGTCAACTAGATTGGGCTTAAGTTTAGCCGTCCTTTGTTGCTAGGGCCATAATAAAGAAAAGAGAAAAAAAAAGAGCAACAAGAATTGGAAGATATAGAGAAAAATGTAGGGTTCCATCCTCAAGAGGGCACTCCATCAGAGATACCTTAGGAAGTCAGGGCTGCCACCATGGCTATGCATGAAATGGAATTAAGTCGCTGAGTTGCTCAGAGGGTGAGCAACACCTTCAATAGGGGGTGATGATGGGCCTCACTAATAGGTATATAATAAGGCCCGTTTGGCCATCCTTTAACATACATTTACCTCTTTCCTTGTATTTGAAAACACTTTTTTTACTATAATGTGTTTATTAGGAATATTGAAGGATGTTTATCATATCTTGTGGCCTAACATTATTAATGTGCAGGAAAATGGTGCATTTATTATGCAAAAGTACGTTGGAGGCATCTGGAAGAGATGTAGGAGGCTTGTCCCTTGCATTTACTCACCCACAACTCAACTTTATCCTTGTATTTACTCACCTATAGTTTGAGAATCTATTGAACAACTGATGCACTCAAGGATTGCGAGAATCTTACGGAAATAGATCCACCTTTATATGTATTTTGGAGGGAAGCAACCCTCCTTCCAAGGAGGTTTGTCATAAGAAAAATTTGTATAAATAAAGAATCCCAAGGGCTTAATAGGATTCAAACTTTTAGAGAAGGATAATGATTGTTAGAATTAGGAGCCTGTACTTGTCATTTTCATTTCCATGTACTTGAGAACTTTTTGAAATTGATGAGAAGTATTTTATTGCCTTAAATTTGAGTGTGCTATAGAGGGCTGAGTCCCCTTGGATTAGGGCCCAACCCAAGTACTCTAGTCTCTCTCCTTTGTGTATTTTATCATGCCTCTTTCTTTTTTGTACTTAGGTTAGCAATATTTCATTTTTGCAAGTTTTATTTATGTGAAAATTTGCCTTTGTAGATTTACCAATCACCACTCTTGGAAAGTGTGGTTGTAAGCCTTGTATTGGCAAGCACAAAAAAATAGGTTTCATTTTTCATGAAGTAGGAAGATCTTTAATAAGATTCAACTCATCCTTTCCATTCTACTTTAAATTTCTGCAATCGACAATGTTAGCATGCTTTAGATGTTTTGCAAGATTGGGAAATATTTGTGGTGTGCAAGTCATACTGTTGGGTCACAGGGCATAGAATTTTCATTTCCACTTTCCATCCTACAATCAACACCCTCCTCCCTTCCTCAATAATTTCTTCAAATACACTGTTCACCAAGAATTCATTTCAAATTTGTTGAAGGCCACGGTGTGCATTTCTCCTTGTGCAAGATGGGTTCTTGAGGGGTACTAAGCTTGGAAAGGATCTCATACATCCTTATTACACCTTCCACTACCCTTCCTCACCTTTAAATCACCTTTTCAACCCTCAAAATTCTCTCAGATTCAAATCTGTAGCAAAATAAGATAATCCTACAACATCCTATAACAATCTTGTAGCATCATGTAGCACCGCATAGAAGCTCTCCAAACTTGACCAAAATTGTTCTTGAAGCTTTATTTTTGCCTCCCATCCCTTCATAATTCCCCGTAGGCTCTGAAACCAAGTCTGAGGAATACTAAAGACCACTTAGGACTTGTCTCTTCATCACTGCAATTCATTTATGCAATTAGGGTTAGTAAACAAGTTCATGAATTGAATGGTACAATGATGGTTTACATGATTTTTTTTTGAAGCCCTTGATGAAATTTGTTACTAGGATATGATCTCTTTTGAATGCAGTGATCGAGAGTTGATTTCATGCTCTTTACTTTACACAAGTTAGATTAGGTTTTCCTTCTATGTTTTATGTTTCTTACGCTAGGGTTTTCATTTCAAGCATTGTCATTTCTTACAAATACACTAGACTTTCCTTTCATGCACATTTCCATTTCTTCAAGTAGACTAGCATTTACTCTTATGCAACATTTCCATTTCTGCAAGTATATTAACATTTACTTTTATGCAAGATTTCCATTTTTACAAGTAGATTAGCATTTACTTTTATGCAACATTTCCATTCCTGCAAGTAGATCAACATTTACTTTTATGCAACATTTCCATTCTTGAAAGTAGATTGGAGCTTCCTTTTATGCAAAATTATTTCATTCTTGCAAAATCTAGATTAATTTGGTAGAATGGTGTTTGTACACCTTGGTTTGGTCCACTGCCTTAGAGCAACTTGAGTAGAGCTTAGCTTACTGTGAATACAACATTGTCACCTCTTAAGTTTGTATGAACCCCGGGTTGATAAATTAAAGCTGAAAGTCCTGGGAGTTGCAACATTCTTGTTGTAATAACAAAGCTCATTAACAACTGGTATGGTGTGTGTAAAGCAAACAACAAAGAGAAAATCAAGATAAGTTCATTATTACATTGATTTTTGAACTTTTAAATTATGAATCTAATTCAATGTTCTGATTTATGATGGTTTGGATTATAAGCAAACCTAGTTTTGCTACGATAGGAATCAAAGTAAAAATTCCATGTTCACCTCATGAATAACCTTCTAATGAGGTATGAATTAAAATTATTACACATTCTTTATGATGAGTCTCATGAAATCTGTGTGTCTATGATGTAGGAATGGATATGGGATTGCCGAGTTTGGGAGAACGAAGTTGGCTCCAAGGTGGAATAACAAAAATATGTTAGAGTTAAAGATTTCAAAAATAGGGCCATTGTGGGACACTAATACTCAATGGTGCCCACTCATTACCATGAAGCATGCTATGACTGTGTTGGCTTGTTGGGGCCTGACCCAGGTTCGGAGGTGATTTAGCCAAACAAATCCCAGTACTACTGGCCCTTTCAGCAACAGTCCGCGGAGCGCGGAATGAGGTCTCACCCGAAGTAGTATGGGAGGGTGCTAGAACCAGGTTTCTGCACCGTGGGGATGTCTGATGGGTTCCAAGTGGTCCGCGGTTTTGACCCTGCACGCACGTCACTGCTCACACTTATCAGTGCCCAACAGCCTGTGATGCTATCTTCGCGCAACCCTACTCGGGGGCTGAACAATGTTATTACCCAAATCCTTATTAGTAACCCGATATTAGTTGATTAACTTAGCTTATCTATATGCTTTCAGTTATAATTAACACTGTTCACCATTCATACAAATGCACACAGTAAATAAACAATATAATTGCAAATGATATCAAACATGTAATAACACAAGAATAGATACACAAATTTCAGATAAAACTTCTCTTTCTTATTCTTCCTCCTCAGTTACAGACTCGACTCCGCCCTGTGGACTCAGCTGCAGGGGTCGACGCACTCAGCTGCGGACTCTACTAGGCCCCTACGCACTCAGTTGTAGAGCCTCTTCCTACTATTACAACCCAAGATACTTAGACTCTTGCTCTATGCTCGCTATCTTATTCTATCCATCAGATTTTATCCTTCTTTTTTACAACTTAGAGCCTCTCTCTATTTATACAATCCCATGGTTTGCGGACCATGGGTAGGCTGACACTACATTCAAAACTTAGGGCGGACAACCCTATGAATCTAATGTTCAATTCGTGCTCGCAATTCGCGGAGCTTTACAATAATATTACTCAAAACTTGGGCTTTGAGCCCCAAAACATGCTGTGGGGGGATTCCATGCCCAACAGGCCCCCAACACAAACATCGTGACTCGCCCTCGAGTCACTCTGTCAACGCGGCGATCTTGGCACGGAGTCCCTCCAACAGGTCCCGAACGGTCTTGATGTCTGCAGTGCACTAAGTTGCTGCTTGCTGAACCTGCTACATTCTCTCTTCTGAGACCTCTGTTTCCAACTTGATGCCCTATATCTGTGCATGCATCCCCTGAATCTGCGCGATCTTTCCTTCAATATTTGTTGTGATTGTGAAGGCTTCGTCAATCCATGGTTGGACGCGTGCTTTGAGAACTGCTTCCTTGTGGCACGCCGCGTCCACCTGCTCCTTTAACGCCTTGGCTTGCTGCATCCTCGCAAGCCGCTGAGTGAGGACTACTATCTACGCAGTCCCTTTGATGTTGTCGTACTATACTGGAGTTCACGAGCCTTTGTCTCCAACCATTGGATGTTGGGATCCTCCTGCAAGGTCGTGAGGGCCTCGAGTGCCTGTTCCAACATATTCGTATAGTCGCGCACTGCACCTCCAATATCTTCCAACCTTGCTGCAATAGCGCTGGCGCGCTATTCTCTAATTTCTGGGGGAGTGAAAGGCTGTTCCTTCAACTGCAGCTTGACAATTTGAAGGTTCAGATCTCGCTAAACCTTTGTTGTCTCTTCTCTCGCGTCGCGAACTCCACTTGCCAAACTGTGAGTCCGCACTTCTACCGGTAGATTTGCTGTGATAGCCAGCTCTGGGACGTGTTGGCAAGCATCATCTACCGTCTGCACCAACTATTGATTCTGCGACACCAACTCGTCGCGTTGCAACCTGAGCTGCTCCATATTGATCTTCTGTTCATTAAGAACTTGGATCGTGTGGTTCTCCCTAGCGCGCAACTCTGCTCTGATCCCATCCTGTAGCTGATATAGCATTTCCCAGGGAAGGGCAGCTAGATTAAGGCCAAGGATTTTCATCATGCTGACTGACAACCAGTCCATTACATTTGATGATACTAACGCTCCCTCTGGCAACACTATTGTGTTAACCATCCGTGCTCGCAGCATCTGCTCTGCTGCTGAAGTGCCTGCTGCGATGTGGGTAGACAGGGTACCTTCCTGAGGGGGTTGCACCTGTAACTCCTGCAGCTGTGCCTTGAGGGCCCCCAACATGGTCTGGTGCTCCGTCATAAACTCTTGAAGCCCTTCACTGGTGACATCGCGAACCATCTCGCCGATGTCACGGAGATCACCTTCGGTTAAGGTGATCGGGTCAATGGCCAGCTTCGAAGCCTTGACCTTCTTCCTTGGACCCGATCTCTCTGCGATGCACGGATGTTTGAGCTATGTGGACACGGTCCCTGGGTTCACGTTCCCTTCTGTTATTTCTGTGTCCTCTGCCTCCTGCCCTAAGGACATTTCTTGGCCCTCCTCTTCTTGTGTCGTTGCTGCCTCTGCTGCCTACGCCACTACTGCTGCTTCTATGGCCTTCTTCTGCTCCACAGTGTCCTGTGCCACTTCGTGTACTGCCCTTACCTCAGCTGCCATTTTTTCGTTCCGCCTTATTGTGGCCAGTTGGGTGACGCATAGCTTGGCATCATCCTTCTTTTTTCTGTGCTGCCTCTTTCTCCAGTTCTACCAAATCTGGGGCACGCCACTCAGGAGGCCATGTCTCCAATACAATGAAGATTGCGTCGTCAGTGGCTACAAATGGTAGCTTTGTCCACTGCTTTGCTGGGTCCTTTCGCGCCCTGATATAAATGTTGTGCATATCCGCCTTGAAGTTTGCAAAACTCTGCAGACTATTGTGCACCATAGGTGACAGGCACGACCTCCTGTTGATCCACATTTGGATGCTCGACTCCCTGAGCACCCATAAATTTTTTGTATTGCGAACCCATTTCGCATCCTTGGTGGCCTAGAGCGAAGCGTACTTCGCGGCCTCTAGTAAGTCTCGGTTAATATTGGGAAACTGACTATCCTTCAACAGTTCTCTCACTACCAGCAAGATGGATAAGAGCAACCACGCGTAGTGGAAGATCTTACCCTGCTCCTAGGCTTCGCAATAGTTTAACAAAAATTATTTCCAGAGGAATTCGACCCAGTTGAACTGGACCCCCTCCGCGCACTGCTCGGCCAACGCGACCACCGGTGCTGGTACCTCATCAGCGTGGCATTTTCTCATCACTTTACCGATCAGGAGTTGAGTTGTTACCTTCACCCCCTTGTCCTTGATGTTGGAGATGACGCAGCCCCTCTTCTTTTTCTCTAGCTTATATTTCGCTTTCATGGCTTCTGCAAGAGCCAAATCGCTACTTTTTCCGGCTATAGTCACGAGGTCCTCTCCCTTACAGGGGAGCTGAGAAATATAATGGATGAGGTCTTCCATGATGGGAATAGGCTCCTCCAGCCATAGATACCCATCATGCATCAGGCAGAGTAGCTACCTGATGACGAAAATGGTGATGGGCGCATGGTAGAAATGTGGTATCCATAATAGGTGCAAAAACTCGACCTTTTCCACACCGTACAACCATTTTTGCGGCTCTAACGCTATCACCGCCCCCTTGGTATTCTGCTTCATCAGATTCGTCGTCTCTAGGTGTGGGAACTTTTCACTGTCAGAGAGGTCCCAGTCTTCAAATTTCATGGTGGGCACGCGGCCTAGGTGCGTGCCCTCAAATATAATGCCATTGAGGAGGAGCGGGGTTTGGAGTGAACTCTTCATTGCATCCAAATCCTTCGGTACTTTGGTCTTCCCTTTTCGCGGAGGGAAATACGTGGGCGATTTTGCTGTAGAGCGCAACAGTTGAATATCCTCCTCCACGTCTTCTTCTTCTTCTGTGGCGACGATCAAGGCCTGTAAGTCTTCTTCTTCCTCATCTGTTTCAATTGTGACTGCCTTCCCCTTTTCTTCCATTGATAATTTGTTGTGTCGCGGATTCCTCGGGGACATGCGTACTAGGCCCCTGTTTATCCTTCTTCGGCCGCGATGTCCGCAGTGATTTGGGGATTTCTGTGACCACCCTAGCACCCTCGGGAACATCGTGTACCATGGGGGTCTACACGGCCTCGCCGACGATTCCCTCTTCAATTCCCAATCCATCCTTAGTGGCCGTCATCATCTCTAACTGTATTCTGTCTCTCACAAACTTAAGGGCTCAATTATCGCTCGAATCTCAACACTCTGTGCTCTGCTCAAACGCTCAATTCTCAATTGACCAAGTGTTGTTCGCTGGCTAGCCCTGTGAGTTTTATAGTGCCTTTTGAATTCAAATTCGACCGTTCCCCACAATTCCGGGCCATTAATGCTTTCTTGGTGGAAGATTTACCCAAATCTTGCCCATAACTTGCGTCTTAAATGCCCGCCGCCCACTCCATTTGTCCTCAAATCGGACATCCCGTCATGAATAGTGACACCAATGGTCACTTCCCAGCTAACCCGCGGGACAGCGCAACCCTCCATGTGCAGTCGCAAACCCTGTGATGTTCTGATTTTGTGCACATCTTCCAATATCGCGCAGCCCCCAGGAAGAATATTTTATAGTCATGCGCTCCCTTTCAACTGCCTGGAGCGCTAAGACTGTCCTTCCTATGGCTAGTCAAGTGGGCGCACCACCCATGCAGGGCTTCATCTCGTCCTCCACCATGGTTTGCGGAGAGTCCCCATCTTCCATTGTAGTGACCGACATTGTGCACTCTACTATTTGCACTGCGCTGTCGTGGTCACTACGTTTGGCGAGATGTGGTCTCAGCCACAACAGCAGACTAACCAATTCACGGCGATAGTTTTCCAATTTGTTAGTATGACTGTGCGCACCTTGCCTTGCCATCTTCGGTTGTTCGACGGGAAATGCTTCTTTTATTTCGTTTTCCAGCTTCTTGACCTCTGCATCCATTAAAGCACTTTTCTCCCTTAGTCGTACCCGGTCTTTTTGAAGTTCGCGAAATCTAAAGTGTCCCCGTCGGATTTCTTCCTCAAGTCTTATATATTCTGTTTCTCACAACTGTGTGATTTCTTAATTCTGGTCTGTGCAGACCATCGTATCTACAGGGGCTGTTACTCGCGGACTCGTCTTTGCATGCTCCATAGGGACTACGGCCCCTGCTTCATCCTTTAGCTTCGGAAGTGCTTGCGCGGTCAAAGGTTTGCACATGGTCCTATAAGCCCATACAACCGTTGGTACATGCATGTCCCAGTCGGTGTGTCTCACATCGTGGACCCTGTTCAACACTTCACACACCTTGTCAAAGGCTTCCCCATGTATGATTTTTGGCGCGCTAGGTTTTATCATGCTTCATCGTTCGCACACTTGTCTTTCCTGCTTCTTCTTATTGTTCTTGTTTCCTACTGTGAGAGTGGTGTGCGTTTGTGCAAGTTGTGTACCATTCATCTGTATCCATCTAGAAAGGTGAGCGCACAGGCTGTTTTGTTCATCATGCTTGGCTTCCATCTGCATCAAAGGCTTCCCAAATCGTAAGTGCATCATCTTTATGCATTCGCGCCAGTCCCCGAAACTCTGCTGGTGCGTACCCCACCACCTTGTGGGCGTAGCGCTTAGTGCCCATTTTAGAGCATCGAACCACTACTGTTCTGGCATCGTGCTTTCAAATTTATTCAGGAATTCATCCACCGCTGTCAACCCATCATACATAGGCAGATCCCTTACCTCTGTCATCATGCAATGCAGTGATCTTACCATCATGTTGCAATTAAGTGTGGTTACCTCGTGTAACCGGTTCTGCCATCGTTTCTGTTTCTTCATCTGAATCTGATGTGCAGGAGCTTTCGCGCTCCCCCGAAATCTGGCCATCTATTATAGGATTCACCCAATCCCGTTCCTGAGCGGTTATCTTGTAGATATAGTGTAGCTTGTCGTCGCTCTTGTCGTCACGCACTGGATCTGTGTAGCGCGCTCCTTCCGCAGGGTCTAAAGGCACCACTACGCGTAGTTACTTCTTCTCAAAAATCATTTTGTGCTTATTTAGATTTATCACTCTATTCATATCAGTGGCCCAATATATTCCTAGTAGTGAGGGATAGGAATTGCTGTCATCGAAAATATCTATCACCTCGAAATCTGCAAGCGCACTCGCACCTTTGATGTCTACTATTATCCCCTGCAATCTTCCCATCGGTAGGATCTTCTGTTGATTCGCCATTCATAATTGAATAGGGGACCACTGCAATGTGGGCCTACCCATGCGCTCCCATGTCTGTTTTGGCAGTACATTCGCGTCCGATCCTAGATCCAGAATTACTTGATCCATTTCATACTCCCCGATTTGCGCAGTCAATCTCATTTCCCTTCCTATTCGCGATGTATGTTTCCTGAGCTTCTAGACTACGCGAGGTTCTCGTGACCTAGCGCACGTAGTGATAAGTTCCTACAGTCCTTTCACATCCTTGTTGTCATGCAGTAGTTTCATACATGTCTCCAGAAAGGTCGTGATCATGGAAGGATCCATCTCCGGCTCTAGTTGATCCTTACACCTGAAGTGGAGGCCTCTGTGAAGCTCTTCTTAGCTTCCATGAATGTCTCCTTCGCATGCTCCAAATCAAATTCAGGTTCCTTTGTAGGAGCCTTGCGAACCCACACACTTTCTTTAGATTGCTTACCTTTGTCATCTCCTATCGTGATACTACTTTGGGGCACTATGTTTACATTCGGGTCCTCTTCGCGCGACTCAGACCTCATCATTTGTAGGTTTTGAGCCGGGGGAGGCTGGAGTACTCCTTTATTGCGCAACCTTGCTATCAATGTAGGGCAATCCTCCATTTCATGATCAAATTGGGTACAATATAAACATGACGCTCTAGTTGGATTCATACAATCACGGGCATAGTGCCCTGGCCCTCTGCAATTGTAACAAATTAGTTGTCTGCGACCCCTTCCTGGTCCCTTTCCACCTTGACCTCATCTGCACCCCTGAAATCCAGCGCACGCCATCCCTGCATTTGGATCAAGGGCGCGCGTTTCGGTCTGTACTCTATAGGTAGGAGTCCGATTCATCATCAGCTCATAACTTTTGTAGGTGTGCTCATCATGGACTACCGACCTGCAGAAATTACAAAACAATTGCTGGGACATCTGCGTATACTTCTGTAATAGATGACAATTATCCGTAGCATGTTTTCCTCCTATCTAACAAATCATGCACCATAATGTAGGTGCCACGCTTGGTCCTGCTTGTGCCTCTGGACTTAATGGCACCGACCCTCCTCCCATAAAGTAGTTCGCAAAGACTAGACAATGGTCCTTGTCATGCCCCTGGCCTTTGCATTTTATGCACCATACCTCCTCATGCGCCTCTGGCCGAGTTGTTCTGTCCTGTTTCAAATTCTGCATTTCTAGACACAAATTTTGTAGTTGCGCATGGATTTGTTGGAATCCCAATCCAGGATCTTGTATTGGGGTCTCGTGCAGTCTCATTGCAATCTCCAGAGCTTCAGCCTGGGTGGATAACTTCTGCTACGACAACGCCGTCCTTAAATGTGGCGTTAGTGATGCTACAAACCATGCACGATGCTATCCATCTGTCAAGGTCATGTTGGCTTCCTGAATCATACTCTTCAGTCTATGATCCAAATCCCATGGTGTCTTGCCTGGAAGCATCGCGATCTCCGTAAACTCGATAATCAATTGTGTCTTCGACTTTGGCCTACTAAATTCCCTGTTTAGCACAACTTGGATATCTATGATCCCCACGTTTGGATGGTCATTGGAATGCTTGATGTACCATGTTAGTGCACGATCTTGCAATGTGCTTACCAGCGTTGCCTTCTTTATATTGTCATTCGCGACTCCTTGCGCTTCCCGTATGACCCTTACCATGAACCAAAATTGGTTCAGATCTTCGTTCCCTACTCTTCTGAATACCAGCAACTTTATCGTGCTCGCCATATTGAACTATAGTGGTGGTGGAGGTGGTGTGGGTGGAGATGGAGGGGAAGATGGTGAGATTTGTGGTGGTGTAGGTGGAGGTGGTAGGCGCGGAATTCGCTGCCTTGTCAGGCTGACCGCACTTCCCAGATAAACTTTCATGAACTCTTCCTTGCTTTCCCATTGAAGTGAAGTCAAGGGTCTACTTTCTATCTCTGTGCTACCTTCATTTCTATAGATCTTCCCACTTCGCGTAGCCCCAAACATCAATTTATTCACAGAACCCGCTTTTCACACAATAGCATCTTAATCCAAGTGTTCAAAGATTTAATGTACTTACCTCGCGGTCCTTTGAGGAAGCATATTTCGCATCGCTGTAACTGGCTGTCCTGTCTACCGCGAACTCAATGATAAATCCTCATATAATTCGATCGAGCCAATGGTCCACTGCGCGCACGATCTTATCTTTCGATGCTTCTAGTCTGCGCACTAATTTTGGAGTCCACACAATTGGTTTGTCGAGCCTACACCTTCCCCAACTGTCCGCTAGCTTCACGATCCACTCATACAACTTAGAGGGGAAGGATGCAAAGAAAATTTTGTGGATTTCCGTATATAAGTAGCGCTCCAACCATAGTTCCTTTGATACTCGCGGATTCCTATTTTCCTGCACCGCGAACTCGTGAATCTTTCTGTCCAACCACCCTTCAATTTCTTTCTTTATCAGATTCCAGTGAGTCGACATCAAACATCCTTTATGCAGATCCCGGCCCTGGCAACGAAGCCATTTGTTGGCTTGTTGGGGGCCTAACCCAAGTTTGGAGGCGATTTAGCCAAACAAATCCTGGTACTACTGGCCCTTTCGCCAACAGCCCACAGAGTGCGGACTGAGGTCTCACTTGAAGTAGTATGGGAGGGTGCTAGAACCAGGTTTCCACACCCTGGGGATGTCTGATGGGTTTCAAGTGGTCCGCAATTTTGACCCTGCGCGCACGTCGCTATGCGCACTCATCAATACCCCGCAGCCTGTGATGCTGTCTTCGTACATCCCTACTCGGGGGCTGAACAACGTTATTACCCAAACCCTTATTAGTAACCCGATATTAGTTGATTAACTTAGCTTATCTGTATGCTTTCAGTTATACTTAACACTATTCACCATTCATACAAATGCGCGTAGTAAATAAACAATATAATTGCAAATGATATCAAATATGTAATAACACAAGAACAGATACACATATTTTAGATAAAACTTCTCTTTATTATTCTTCCTCCTCGGTTACAGACTCAACTCTGCCCTACGCACTCAGCTGCAGACTCTACTAGGCCTTTGTGCACTCAGCTGCAGAGCCTCTTCGTACTACTACAACCCAAGATACGTAGACTCTTGCTCTATGCTCACTATCTTATTCTATCCATTAGATTTTATCCTTCTTCTTTACAACTTAGAGCCTCACTCTATTTATACAATCCCATGGTCCGCGGACCATGGTTAGGGCGACACTACATTCAAAACTTAGGGTTGACAGCCCTATGACTCTAACATACAATTCGCACCCGCAATTCGCGGAGCTTTACAATAATATTACTCAAAACTTGGGCTTTGAGCCCCAAAACATGTTGTGGGGGGATTCCATGCCCAATAGACCGATATGATAGATTTGAGGCAGAGATATACCTTGGTTTTGAGACTCTCCCGATGCGAGGAAACCTTGCCAAGGAATGGATTGCCCGAGGCACTTGGAAGCAGAGAAGGGGATGCTTGAACTTGGAAGGTGTGTGGCTCCACAGGAGGGGGTGATCAGATTTCCTAAGAGACTAGGAATTAGAGAAGGGAAGGCTAGAAAATAAATTGGTTTTAGGTCATGATCATAACTGATTGGAACCATAAGCACATTGGGAGTTTTCCCAGAAAACAAGAACTATTCGCTACGAGAACAAGGAGGGAAAGGTAGCAACAGTAGATATTGGAGGCAGGTAGCACTCTAGAGAAAGAGAACAATCCAAGTTAGAATGAACACCTCTAAAACATTAAAAGGAATTCAAAAAGGGCCATTGTAAGATGAATTAATTTATAATTAGTGATTACCAAGTGGCTGGTAAGCCACTGTGCATATAAGATGTATTGTAAAAGCTGAAACGAGTTGTGTATGTAAATCTACATAATCAACAAGGTTGGGTCTAAAGGCATGTTTTTTCATATATGGTGATTGAACACCAAGGAAAATTTTCCCCTCAAGTGGCAAGGGACTGTGACATCCCCTGGTTAATATTTCTCCCTTATAAATAATTGTAATTATTTTAAATGTTTGAGAGAGGGACACATATTCCATTGCTTGAGGCAGGAGATTGTTTGAGGGAATTGCTATTTTAAATATCAATCATGTTTGGTTGAGTGGGATGATAATGCAATAAATTAACTGAAGAAATAAGGATAGGGCATGTGTCCTTTAACTCTCACCTTAAGCAAGAACAAGATAGAAAACATTAAGGAAACATGGGTTGTGCGATCCACGAGGTAGACTGTTATGCAGCCATGGCAGAGAATGGGAAGTTAGTCTATTGGAAAAGAAGGATTCTTCATGGAAGGGGGGAATTTCTTTTCATACAAGGCTCTCACTCACAAATGGTGGGTGGGTAGGGGAGGGGAGGTTATGCAGAGAGAAGGAACTCTCTGAGAGCATGAAAAAATAAAGGGAAGGTCCTCAGTGTGTATGCGGTCTGTTGTGGTTTCAGATCGCACCAACAACAAAAGTGTTGCAGGGGAGATAGAAAGCCTTCTAGAGACAACCTCTGGGTTGATTGTAGACTAGTGCCTAGGACATCTTAAATAAAAGAGTGCATGGAAGATTATGAGTGGGGTTTATGTTGCAGTCCAATTGTCACATAATAAAAAAATATAATAAGAGGGGCTTGGTTCGATAGGCCTTCATTAAGGTGGACTCAAGCCAATAGATGCAGAAATATGTAAGAAGAAGGAAGTGGAGTGTTAGAAATAGTTGAGTGCTAGTTAAGGTTTCAAGCCAACTATAACATGGGTATCATTCTCTACCAATAGCTAAAGAAAATCTGAGCTATCGCAGGTACTACAGGCTAATCAAATACACAAGTAAATCTGTAGTTTCTATGGGTACTGTAATGCTAGTGAATAACACAAGTAAATATGTAATATAACTTAGGTGCTTTTCTCTATTTAGCAGCCTAGATAAATCTATAAATCAGAGAGAAACCAACAACTTCATTACACTATTTCAAAAATGGGAAAACACAAATGAAATGAGATTTACCAAGAGGAAACATGTTGCACATTGATCATGCTTGGAATCACCAAGGAAGTTTCATTAACACTTAGACAATCCAAATAACTAGTCCATAACGTTCCGCACAACATCAGTCAAGTCCCCCATGAATAAGCAAATAGAACCAAAAATGGCATCTCAGAATTCAGACCTTGCGGGTGAGAAATTCCGAAACCTTGAATAAGTGTTTCTTCCCCCTAATTATAAGAAGAGGGGGGAGCTTGGGTTACAGTTACAAAAATGTCTTAGCTAGAGCTCCAGCTGTCCTGCTAGACTAGTTGTTTCGGCCTATGTAAAGCATTGTTGCCTAGATGTCTCGGCCTATGTAAGGCGTTGTCCTGCTAGACTAGTTTTCTTAGACTATGTAAGGATTTGATCCTTTCTTGGAAATAAATGGAAATTACAGAAATAAAAAGGAAAGATGGAGGATGATGGAGGAAGAGGTCCTTCTGCCATTCCTGTGAAAACCTCTGGTCAGGCCGAGTCTCTGTCATCCTGTGTCCCTCTGGTTGCTCAGCTGGTTCCCTGTCGCTTCTGCCTTTACTACGTGAATGACTCATTCTTTGGAGTAGGGAGTGGGTTGACTGTAAGTACCTGTCTAGGTAGTCCTTTGCTGTGTGTCGTAGTAGAACCCTTTGCCAAACCATTAAGTCTTTATGGAGCCCCCCATACTGGTTTCAATGTTGTGCCATACTTCCTTCAATGCCCCAACTGTTGACCCATCTGCCTTTAAAATCCCTGTACCATGTTATCGAGGTTGTAAGGCAGCGATACTTTTACTCTTGCAGACATTGCGGAACGATGAGTTTCAATGTTCCTTAGCCCACTTTAGTTTAGCCCGTCATACTGTTGTTTTATTCATATGATCAGGGGCTGCAACCCAGGGCTTAGCCTTCAAGCGCTAAGTCCTTTAGACCTGTGTCCAGGGGCCCTTTTCCTCTGTAACACAAAATACCGCATCCTGGTAGTTATAGTGTTTTTCCTTTGGCGTTCCCCTTTACCCTTGCGATCGTCGATCTATGGGATTGTCCCCACCAAAGATATTGCAATCACAACCATGGAGAGGGAGACCTTTTATCTTCTTTCTCAACACTGGCTGACTCTCCGGACGTGGGGGCTTTATAAGCCAGATCACATAATATATCGCATCCGGGAGGATCCCCGCTTATCGCAATCGCAAGTCAGGGAGACTTTGGTGTAGGAGCGCTTTAACATGTGCAACCATCGATCGCCAATCTACGGGGGGTGATGTCATTACTGCCACGTGTCACCATGTGAGTGGTGACATGTGTCACCCATAAATGCCCCTATAGGACCCCTGAAAACACCAAAACTGAGTGACATGTGTCCCTCGCATGGCCACGTCACCTTTCGTACTGCCACATCATTAATGATGTCAGCTACCATGTCATACATACGGGCCAAATGGGAATGCACCACGTGGCCCCTTGGAGGAGAGAGAAAATGGCCCACCCGGCCTTGGTTTTTCGTGAATTCCTTTGTTAAAATAGAATCGACCCCACCCGACGATTTAATACCGTATCACAAATCAGCGAGATCGCAAGGTTTTTAAAGTGGTGGCCCCTTTATTTCACCGATTGCCGATATCGCATGATTGTGGGATGCGGGACTGTGGGATTGCGAGACTGTGATGAAGCGGGACTGTGACATGGTCGATATGGAGGATGCGGGATTGCGGGATGCGGGACTATGGGATTGCGGGACGCGGGATATGCGGGACTTGCACACCGCCGATAAGCCGATAGACCGTAAGCTTGTGCCCGAGACCTCGCCAATAGCCAATTAACCTAGTTCCACCAATATGCCTGATTTGAGATCTGCCTTGGTCCTTTGGCCTTTCCTCTTTGTTTTCTATCTTTTCAAAAGGCTACTTCAATATGCTCTAACTTCTGATCCAGAAGTCCATTCTTGGACTTCCATATACCGTTGGAAATATCTTTCTGATCATTGTGCAATCGAGAGGGTCTAATTAAGCTCTAATAGATTCTGTGGCTTGGGAAATGGCTTCAACTTTACTTCTCTTTTGCACTCTTTTCATAGCTACAAGCATATTTACCAATGAGTGACAACATTGGCTCCTACTGGGGACATTGCCTTGCTGGCAAGGTGCTGAGAACCTGCAGAACAAAATCCTTCACCATTGGGCATGGAGTGAGAAATATATGAACTTACATAAAATCTCCATGAACCTTGGTTTGTAGGGAGTCACTTCCTCCTCAAACTGAAATGCAAAACTAAAAATTCTAACAACTAGAAATTAAATGCTCAACTAGTGAGCTTATTTATATACATTCCTACTTAATCACAGGGCTCAATTCACCTAAGTGAGTTCAACCCTCCAATGGAGCCAGGCCAACATTTGGGTGCTGGACCTAGTGCCTTCATGTTGCTAAAAGACAAAAATTAAAATGAGAATGCACCATGAAAATTTTTTAAGCAAGGAACCTGATACATGCATTTGAAATGACCTCTGGTGCTGACTTAAGAATATGCTCATGTACTTAGCGACAGGGTCGTGGAATCGACAAGGAAGGTTTGCAACTGCCTCTTTTTCACAAACAATCTGCTAACCGATGTCTTTTTGGTCATGGCAGCCACAAACACTATCCAGCTCCTCAACTTCGGTTTTTTCAAGAACAACCTGCTGCTGATCTTTTACTACCCATCCTTCAAAGGGCCAACCCTCTTGGAAATCTGCAGTGGAGTCTTCAACTTCTGAACTGTAAGAGTCATAGACTGGAAGGCCCCTTCAGAATTCCCAGTAGGAATCCTTCTATGATAAATAATCACAGACACTGCTTGGTCCTTCAACTTCAGGGCCTTCTTGGATTTTTTTTTTTTTATTTTGTATTTTTTATTAATTTATACGTTATAAATTATTTTAAATTTTATTTATTTATTTATTATTATTATTATTTATTTATTTATTAAATTATTATATTATTATTATTTTTTAATTTTTTTTAGGAGCAGGCTCCCCACTTGTTGGTAAACAACTCCTTCTGAACATCCATGACCATCTCATCCTCCTCTGAATAATAGGAATCGTAAATCGAAGGAGGACCTTGATCTCGTTCTCTAGCTGAAGGGTGTGCATTGTAGGCTAAAGCTTCTTTACTAATCTCCTGGAAGGCCTCCTCTTCTTGTGCCTCTTCCCATCACTAGGATTGTGGTGACCCTGCATCACTTGACTCTCCATTAGAGTCATATACATCGTAAGAAGGGTCAATCGAATCAGACCTTTGATTGTTTATTTGTAACTCGATGATGTTTCCTTCTTCTCTTTCTTGCTCATTGGGTGATGCTTCTTGATGCAAGTAGATTTTTGCTTGGAGTGGAGCTCCACAAACATCTTCAGCAGGGTTTTCGGTCTCGGGAATGTCTTCATTGTTAAAATGAGTGTAGAAATCTTCGAATAGAGCATTTGGTGTATATAATTATTTACAATAGTGATTGAATGCTATATGAAAACTTCTTAGGGAAGATATATTGCCATGAGGTATTGTTTTGTACCAGACTCTAACACCTTCCTCTAAAGAATACATGAACAATTTAATTTGTACATCTTCAAGGAAAATGCCTTGTTATTCCATGCATTCATGAAATTCTTTGAGGTGCTGGTCAGGTCTTCTGGCTGTGCTTCCACCGAATCTAGGCAAATAGGTATTCCATTCATGAAATGCAGGGACATGATTGGGATAACAAGAAATAGAAGAGAAATCCAGTGGGGAAAATTTGTTGTCTAGGAATGCAGGAATGGCCATGACGAAAACCTCCCTATATGAGTGATTGTAGTTTCAAAGGTAGGGAAAGTTTTCGGCTGCTACAACATCAGAGTGAATAAGGGGTTGCTTGAAAGCCAGGACAATCAAATAGATATATGGACAGTGGAGTCACCAGGATGTTTACTATAAAATTGACAGTGGAGTCGCCAAGGTGAGAGATCTTCAACCCAACTTCCCTTGCTCACTTGACAAAGGAAATGTAAAATTTTGTCGTACCCAGGGAAATGTATTCTAATCCGTTCCCGACAATGGTGCTCGAAAGATGTTGTGGTTTCAGATTGCACCAACAACACAAGTGTTGTAGGAGAGATAGAAAGCCTCCTGGAGACAACCTCTGGGTTGATTGTAGACTAGTGCTTAGGACATCTTAAATAGAGGAGTGCAGGGAAGATTATAAGTGGGGTTTCTGTTGCACTCCAATTGTCACGTAATAAATAAAGATCATAAGAGCGGCTTGGTTCAATAGACCTTCATTAAGGTGGACTCAAGCCAATAGATGGATCCAAATGTGGGGGTATATCGGGGCAATCTCAAAGAGAAATGTCTTCTTCTGGTGGCCGACGCACAACAATGAGACAACTTAATACTGAAGTTATAGTAATGGTAGAGAGGAGGAGAGGAAGGAGGGAAATAGATGCATAGGGCTGTAATAAACATAATCCTCAGCAACAATGTTCCAGCAAAAATTTGTAAGAGGAAGGAAGTGGAGTGATAGAAACAACTGAGTGCTAATTAAGGTTTCAGGCCAACTATAACATGGGTATCATTCTCTATCAACAACTAAAGAAAATTTGAGCTACCACATGTATTGCAGGCTAATCAAATACACAAGTAAATCTGTAGTTTCTACGAGTATTGTAATTCTAGTGAATAACACAAGTAAATCTGTAATATAACTCAAGTACCGTTCTCTATTTAGTAGCCTAGATAAATCCATAAATCAGGGAGAAACCAACAACTTCATTACACTATTTCAGAAATGGGAAAACACAAATGTAATGAGATTTACCAAGAGGAAACATGCTGCACATTGATCATGCTTGGAATCACCAGGGAAGTTTCATTAATACTTAGAGGGTCCAAATAACCAGCCCATAACATTCAACACAACATTAGTCAAGTCCCCCATGAATAAGCAAATAGAACAAAAAATGGCATCTTAAAATTCAAACCCTGCAGGTGCGAAATTCCAGAACCTTGAATAAGTGTTTCTTCCCCCTATTTATAAGAAGAGGGGGAGCTTGGGTTATAGTTACAAAAATGTCTTAGACAAAGCTCTAGTTGTCCTGCTAGACTAGTTGTCTCGACCTATGTAAGGCGTTGTTGCCTAAAATGATTGCAATTGGGATTTGATCCCTTCTTGGAATTAAATGGAAATTCCAGAAATAAAAGGAAAGATGGAGGATGATGGAGGAAGAGGTCCTTCTACCGTTCACTCCTATGAAAACCTCTAGTCAGGCCGAGTCTCTGTCATCGTGTGTCCCTCTGGCTGTTCGGCTGGTTCCCCATTGCTTCTGCCTTTACTGCGTGAATGACTCATTCTCTGGAGTAGGGAATGGGTCGACTGTAAGTGCCTGTCTAGGACGTCTTTTGTTGTGTGTCACAGTGGAGCCCTGTGCCGAACCATTAAGTCTTTATGGAGCCCCCCATACTAGTTTCAATGTTGCACCATACTTCCTTCAATGCCCCAATTTCCGACCCATCTGCCTTTAAGAGCCTTGTACCATACTATCGGGGTTGTAAGGTAGCATGATTTTTAGTCTTGCAAACACTGTAGAATGATGCGTTTCAATGATCCTTATCCCCCTTTAGTTTAGCCCCTCATACTGTTGTTTTCTTCAGATGACCAGGGGCTGCAACACAGGGCCTAGCCTTCAAGCACTAAAACCTTTAGACCTGTGTCCGAGGGCCTTTTTCCTTTGTAACACAAAATACCACATCCCAACGAATTATAATATTTTTCCTGTAACGTTCCCCTTTACCCTTGTGATCGTTGATCTATGGATTGGGCCCACCAAAGATATCGTAATCGCAACCACGGAGAAGGGGACCTTTTACCTTCTTTCTCAGCGCTGGTCGATTGTCCAGACATGGGGGCTTTATAGGCCAGATCACATAATATATCACGTCCGGGAGGATCCCCGGTTATCGCAATCGCAAGCCGGGGAGACTTTGGTGTAGGAGCACTTTAACCTATGTGACTGCTGATCGTCGATCTGCGTGGGGGGGGTGACGTCATTATTGACATGTCACCCTGTGAGTGGTGGCACGTGTCACCTGGAAATTCCCCTATAGGAGTCCTGGAAAAAGTTGAAACTGAGTGACACGTGTCCCCTGTATGGCCACATCACCTTCCGTACTGCCATTTCATTGATGACATCAGCTTCCATGTCATACATACGGGCCAAATGGGATTGCACCACGTGGCCCCTTGGATAAAGAGAAAATGGCCCACCTAGCCTTGGTTTTTCCGTGAATTCCTTTGTTAAAATGGAATTGGCCCCTCCTCGACGATTTAATACTATATCAAAAATCGGTGAGATCGCAAGGTTTTTAAAGTGGTATCCCCTTTACTCCACCGATTGTCGATATCGCAAGATTGCGGGATTGCGAGACTGTGATGAAGTGAGACTATGACATGTTTGATATGCGGGATGCGGGACTGCGGGATGTGGGATATGCGGGACTTATGTATCGTCGATAAGCCGATAAATGATAAGCCTATTCTTGGGGCCTCGCCGATAAACATTTAGCCTAGTTTCGCTAATATGCCCGATTTGCGATCTGCCTTGGTCCTTTGGGCTTTCCTCTTTGTTTTCTAGCTTTTCAAAGGGCCGCTTCAGTATGCTCTAACTTCTGATCCAGAAGTCCATTCTTGGACTTCCATATACCATTGGAAACCTCTTTCCGAGCACTGTGCAATGGAGAGGGTCTGATTAAGCTCTGATAGCTTCTGTGGCTTGGGAAATGGCTTCAACTTCACTTCTATTTTGCACTCTTTTCACAACTGCAAGCATATTTAGCAGTGAGCGACAACACGGTCTATGAAAAAAGGGAATTCCTCCAAGATTGGAGGTGTGAACACAAAATAAATAGCAAGTCAGAATAGGTTGTTATTGTTAAGCCTTAGATAGTTTATAAACCAATAGAAGAACCCTCTTAAAGGTTGGTTGGACATAAGCATCGCAGGGAGAGTAGTGGTTTGTCTTTGGTGCATGAAGGCAATGTGGCCTAGTGGCACCTTGTTTCGGCTACTTTGCAAGTTAAAAGTTCTCATAAGTGCTCCACCTCAAGATTTGGGATTTGGCTCGGGGGTGACAATTGCAAGTAAGGCTTGACTGCAACTGCCTATGGTTGGGTGGAGAGTTAGAACCCCACTCTCAATTTCGAAAAATTTCATAAGATAACCTTATGTTCATGATTGTGATTACTACATTTCCTATGTTGTTTGTATAAAGAGGACATCATGCTAAAGTTTAAGAGTGTTGGTTCTTGCACACATCAATTATATAGATGATGTGTGAGGCATGATATGCAATTGTATTGTATGTATGATTGACTAGTATGTTGAACGTGACTATTTTAAAGGTATTGAAACACAATGTGGTTGTATTGGTTATGTTCTATTAGTGACTAGTATGGAAAATCCTTATTATTTATAATGATGTAATCCCAATTTTATAACATTCTTTTGTCGGCATTGTTCACATTTCTGAGTAGGAATAATGGAGATTCCTCACTTCCTGACCACACTACTATGTGTACCTTGTATGGTTTCCTTTCCAAGTCTCCTAGTGAGGTATGCCCAGGTTGTGGGTCCACATTCCCATCCTTCTCAAAGCTTATGCATAAATAAGCCTTGTATTTCGTGTTGTTGATGAGGTTGTATCATAAGCCTTGTTAACTTGATTAATATGCTCCCTAGGTTGTTGAATAATTAAGGGCACTGGTGTTTGTTAGGATTCTTCACTGCTTGATAACAATTTGTGAAGCAATTTTACAATTATCTTAGCTTGATCTTCTTCTAATTATTAGTGTGCATGTTTCATCAAACTACTACCAAAAACATAAAGACAAGAACACAAATGTTGGCACTCTGCCAGGGCCAAAACCTCTCTCTCTTAGAGAGGAAAACCCTTTGGTAAGTTTCTCTTATTTAAGCTTCTTATTGATCACTTCCAAACCCTAGACCCTTGACTAGGATGTCCTCCAAACACAAGTCAAGTCCTCTCCTCTTTTATGCACTTTGTTCCTCGTCACATAGACTTCCTCCTTCCGGCACTTTTCTCCCCAACACTTTTTCCTCCTTCTTTATTTCTTGTCTAGAGATAGACCTTCCTTGAGTGAGCCTTCTAGATGAGATGTTCCTCTTATATCTTTTGCTCAAGTAGACTTCTTCCCTTGTTGACCAAACGAGATCCTTCTTGAGATATGGGTGTATGATTGTACTGATATTTTGTTGCCCTAGTTTTCTCACGTGTGGAGGGTATCCTTAGTGACTTAGGGTCCTTTCACCTTCATTAGAGAGAGAGACTTCTTCGCTTTACTTGGGAGGCCTTGTAGGCCTAATATCTAACCCAAACACCAACGAATATTGCATTGAAAGGTTACTATTGTTATATCCTCAATCTATCCTCCTTCTCCTTGCACGTGTGACTATTTCTAGCCCTAGAAACAATGCCCTACACTTCGGTCTTCTTCCTCCTTTCTTCACTTGTCCTGGAGACCCTTAGAATTTCCTTTTCCACTTACTTTCTTGACTTCCACCTTCGATTATTTCAGAGCTTGCGTTATATGCTTTATGAGGGAGTGGATAGCCTCTATATATAGAGGATTGTCCCTCCTCTAGGCTGACATTAGGCGGACATTCTTTTTTCAAGCTGACTTGACCATATCTTCACTATTTTCTTCGTTTTGCTTCATTTGGATAACGTTGTTGCATGGAGAGGACTTGGACTTTGCTTGGAGGTATTCCTTTGACCTTTATACTAATTTATACATAAGTGTAACATGCCCTCAAAGGGTCTTACATAAATACATTGACTCTTTGACTTCCTAGAAGCACTTAAACATGTGCTTGACCTAATTCAATGAGCAAGAAACTCATTGACAAATATCATAAAAATAATTTCTCTTTTCTTGAATAAATACAAAAGTCAAACTTACATTTATGAAGACCGAACCTAGTTACACTTCCTTCAACACTCCCTCTTAACTAGGGAGGTATTCATACAACATTACAAGGTGTTTGGCTATGTTTCAATCTTATCAATATCTTTCTAAAAAGTTATTTTTACCAAAACCACATAGTTTTGTGATATAATTTTTTAAAAACTGAATTCTAAATAACACATATATAGAAAAATTTGCTCATTCCTTCACATAAGAGAAACCAGATTTGCAATCCATCTGTTATAGCATCATAATAACCAACATTGTTTCCACAACAAGGCCTTGACTGACAAATATATCTCTCAATAGATCAGAGCACAATGTTGGTGGGACCAATGACTTATAGACACCTTAGTAATTGTCTCTCAAGGTACATACCCACCTGGGTGTTCACTAAGTATGACCTTCTAGGACTATTCTTGTCTTGGGTTCCCAACCCTCAAAGAATATCGGTCCTCTTGCCTACTCTTGTCTTGGATGCCCTACACATCCTCAAAGAGTATTAGATTCCAGATGATTACCCAATCCTCCCGTTCTTTCTTCCCAAGTGAAGACAAGAATGTTGTGTCTATCTTGTGTCTACATTTCCATTCACGACCTTCATCTAGACTTATGACTGTTAGTCCTGGTCTAGTACATGACCCATGAAATAGAAAAACACAATTGTCACTCCTTTGTAATCATGGGTGATCCAAAAATCCCTCTTGATCAGGGACCTGTTAGAACTCCCTCTTAACTAGGGAATATTTCATTCATCAACAACTTCTTCTTCGTGGGTCCTTCAACTGCTTGATCTCCTTCCTTTCTTTGATGTCATGAAGTCTTTGTTTGAACTTCTTCTAGGCATGGCACCATCCATCGATCACTTTCGTTCCTAGTTTATCATGTCATATCTTCCTTCGTGGAAATTGGCTTTCTTGTCATACATCAAGTTTTCTTGTCATCTGGCTACTCCTTTGTCATCTGTCCATACTCTTCTCATGGATACTTTGTCGTACTTGCCTGTTTACATGCTTCGACCTATTAGCCCATCATGACTTCATCTTGATATTGCTTCAACATTGTTTTTTCTTTTGCTGGATGGCTTCTTCATCACGACATATTCCTAGAGTAGAATCAATTATCTGCATCTTTCATATCTCCAAGGCCTTCATAGGTGTCAAGGGTCCTTCCTTCCTTTGTCAAAGTTGTCCTGCCCTCTTTCAGGAGATATCTTCAAAGTATCTTGTCAGATAGTGATCCTCGGTGATCATGGTCATTGTTCTTCACATGTTTGATCCCTTTCTTTATTTTCTTCTCTTTGGATAAATTGGTCAACCATATTATGCTCCTTGAGATCACTTCTTCATTGCTTGCTTACTGGACTAGTCAACAATTCTTCTTGCTTCTTAGTCAACAATCTTACACTCCTTATGTGAGCATATCCTTTTGTTGACCTTTATTGCATTGTAGTACATGCCTTCGAGCATGTCATTGGTGAAATATATTCTTTCCTACTTAATCATGTTATAGAACTATTCCCAAGACTCAATAATATACAAATGATAACATGACTAAACTTTGATGCATACATACCTCATCTTGATTCTCCTTTGATCATCTTGACCTTATTTGATTTTTCATGGTGTGGACCTTCTTGCTTCATCTTAGCTTGCCTTCTCATCATCCTTTTCTTGAATCCCATGAATGGGGGGACTTCCCAATGAGACATCTACTTCTTATTCATGAATCTTCTTTTGAAGATTCCATCATAGGATCTTGAAGACCCTTTTCCTGCAAATGTTTCTTTCCTTTTGATGATGGAGGTCTACTAAGATTCTTAATCATGATCAATTTTATTTCATCGTGGATGAGGTTCTATACTAGGTATGTTCCTTCTACATGAATATCTTGAGATATATCTACCATGATCCTATATCATAGAAGATATTTCTAACCATGCATTTTGTTCTCATTATAAATGCTACTTCTACATGAGTAACTATAACTCTATGTACTATATGCTTCTAGATTCTAGAAGATGTTTCTGGCCATACAATTTTATTTTCTTCCTACATGCTCCTATCCTACTCAAAACTTTGAAAGAAGACTTGAAGTAAAGTGTTTGAGTTAGTCATAGTAGACATCCGGAGGATCTTCCTTCTTTTGCATCTTTTTTCCTTATTTCACCTCTTGAGTCATGTGAGATTCTTCCCTCTTTCTTTTGTTGTTGTTGTCCTTCTTAAGCTTAGGACAATTCCTTTGTAGTGTCCATATTCTTGGCATCCATAACATTGGATTTTGGACATGTCTTTGTTGTTTGTTCTTCGTGGACAAAATTTGCAAAATTTTCCCTTTCTCTTGGCCATGGTAATAAATGCTTGCTCCTTTGATCCCACATCTTCCTTTGCTTTAAGTCTGGTTTCCTCTGTCTTGCATAGAGACCACATTTCACTGAGTGTGGCTGCCTCCTTCTTGGCATATATTCTTGATGTGAAGTTGCCTCAATCCTCAGGTAGAGAATTGAGTACTACAATTGTCATTTCTCTGTCAGACATGAATTCCCCAAGCTCTTGAAGTTGATTCCTCATCTCAGAGATCTTCATGAAGAAGGAAGTTATTCCCTCCTTTGATATCTTCATATTGTACAATTCATTTCTTAGAGATATCACTTCTTCGGCTGTGGATGCCGAGAATAGCTCTACTAGCTTATCATAAATTTCTTTTGATGTTTAAAATTTGGAGACACAAGGCCTGAGAGAGTCCTTGATAGATTCCATTAGAATCCTTTGAGCTCTTGTCTCATCCTTATTGTACTAGGCTAAGGCTTGGGTTTGTTCCTTAGCAGGGATAGCGATATTCCCTTTGACATGTTCTAGGAGTTCATTCTCCTTGAGAAGTAAATCAATCCTTTTCTTCCATGCAAGAAAGTTATTGGTACCTACCAATTTGTTGCTTTGCTTGCAAAAAGACATTGATGTATATTAAAAAGTGGACATATACGTACTTGATATATTTTGAGATGTAATGGATTCGCTTCCTCCTTGAAGACCAAATGGATTGCCTTCCTAGGATCTTGATGATCTTCAAATTGCCTTCTCCAAGTGGACTTAGTTGATGAAGAGATTTGCTTGGTAACTTGTAGATGATGTAGTTCCCTTTTTGATTTGCTATTCTTTGTAGGTGCCTTTTTGTAAGGCTCTTATTCTTGCTATGTAGTCTTCCTTGATGAATGATTGATGGTAGGCATTGTCTTCTTTGAGTAGATTTGGCTTGATGCTTCAACCTTGTAGATGCCTTTCCTTGATGAGTGTTCTTGAGTTTCCCTTTCTTTGATGGGTCACCTTAGCTTTGATACCATGTTGAAGAATTAAGGGCACTGGTGTTTGTTAGGATTCTTCACTGCTTGATAACAATTTTTGAAGCACTTTTACAATTATCTTAGCTTGATCTTCTTCTAATTATTAGTGTGTGTGTTTCATCAAACTGCTGCCAAAAACATAAAAACAAGAACACAAATGTTGGCACTTTGCCAGGGCCAAAACCTCTCTCTCTTAGAGAGGAAAACCCTTTGGTAAGTTTCTCTTGTTGAAGCTTCTTATTGATCACTACCAAACCCTAGACCCTTGACTATGATGTCCTCCAAGCATAAGTCAAATCGTCTCCTCTTTTATTCACTTTGTTCCATGACACATAGACTTCCTCCTTCCAACACTTTTCTCCCTAGCACTTTGTCCTCCTTCTTTGTTTCTTGTCTAGAGATAGACCTTCCTTGAGTGAGCCTTCTAGATGAGATGTTCCTCTTCTATCCTTTGCTCATGTAGAATTATTCTCTTGTTGACCAAACAAGATCCTTCTTGAGATATGGGTGTATGATTGTACTGCTATTTTGCTGCCCTAGTTTTCTCACGTGTGGAGGGTACGCTTAGTGAATTAGGATCCTTTCACCTTCATTAGAGAGAGAGACTTTTTCATTTACTTGGGAGGCCTTGTAGGCCTAATATCTAGCCCAAACACCAAAGAATCTTGCACTGAAAGGTTACTGCTATTATATCCACAATCTTTCCTCCTTCTCCTTGCACGTGTGATTATTTCTAGCCTAGAAAAAGTTCCCTACGCTTTAGTCTTCTTCCTCCTTTCTTCGCTTGTCTTGGAGACCATTAGACTTTCCTTTTCCCTTTACTTTCTCGACTTCCACCTTCACTGATTTCAGAGCTTGCGTTATATGCTTTATGAGGGAGTGGACAACCTATATATATAGAGGACTATCCCTCCTCTAGGCCAACATTAGGCCAACATTATGCCTTCAAACCAACTTGACAATATCTTCACTATTTTATTCGTTTTGCTTCATTTGGATGACTTTGCTGCATGGAGAGGACTTGGACTTTTCTTGGAGGTATTCATTTAACCTTTATACTAATTTATACATAGTGTAACATGCCCTCAAAGGGTCTTACATAAATACATTGACTCTTTGTCTTCCTAGAAGCACTTAAACATGTGCTTGACCTAATTCAATGAGCAAGAAACTCATTTACAAATATCATAAAAATTATTTCTCTTTTCTTGAATAAATACAAAAGTCAAACTTACATTTATGAAGACCGAACCTAGTTACACTTCCTTCAACATGGACTGGGCTTGATATCGTCCATACATCCAATGAGATCTGTCTCCTAGTGATCAATACTTCATTTTATATGTTTTGGCTACTATGAGGATGGTAAAATATCGGTTCCGTTAACCTTGGTAAATTTAGGCTTAGGAATATTGGTTTGGACCTTTCTGAACCTTTCTGGACCGTTCAAAAGGTGCGTACACGCAGGCATGTCTTATATAAAGTGCGTACATACCCGCAGGATACCCATTCATTGGGT
>APFE031011626.1:118153-181901 GCA_000404065.3 Pinus taeda | reverse complement strand
AAATTATTGTGTTATATGTGATTGAATTATTTCTCTTTTATGCTTTGTGATTTCATCGATCGTTTATTGTTTCCGTTGATGAGTAGAGTAGATTCAAGTAAATTGTTTTAGCATATTAAAATTTGCAGTTTGAATCTACAAGGAATTTCTACATTCCAGAGGATTGAATACATGTGAAGTGAAGTTGTCTTGTTGACTATTTCCATATGCCATTATCAACATTTTATTAAGTGGTTGATGTATGTTTGTATCATTGTTGATTGTCTAAAACCAACTAAGGTTTGGTATTGATGATCACCAAAAGCAGAATTGATTGTAACAATGGACTTGACAGATTTTGTTGCTACTAGTGTTTGATAAAGATTCATGTCTTAAGTAAGCAGTTGAAATAGGGTTGTATTTTGTTGCTGACAACCTTGTGCTAGTATTGCATATTGACAAATTTGATAGATTGTTTTTTACATTTTAATATTGAGCATGTGTGGATCCAGTCTGAAAATTGTGAAACGTGGCCCGCTTGTTGAATAATGTGGCAAGGTGGTGCAAGGTGGGAGAGTGGAGTATCCTTCAAGTTGGATCCAGAAAACACTTCAGGGTGGCAAGGTGGTGCTAGGGTAAGTTGGAGCCTATGCAGGGTGTTGGAGCATCCTTTTAGTCAAAATTGATAAACTAGGATGTTGGAGCCTCCTTCTAATCGAAGTTGGTAAATTACGAAGTTGGAGCTTCCTTCAGGTTGGAGCCAATAAATCAAGGTGTTGGAGCATCCTTCCAATCGAAGTCGGTAATTCAAGGAGTTGGATCCTGTAAATCAGGGCGTTGGAGCGTCCTTCTAGTTGGAGCTAGTAAACTAGAGCGTTGGAGATGATAAACCAAGGGGTTGAAGCCTCCTCCAATTGATGTTGAGAACCTTGGAAGTTTAAGCTTCCTATTGATGTAAACTTTAAAGACCTATATTAAGAAGTGTTTGATGGTTTCTCTCCTGGAAGAGTTTCCGCCTAAAAATCTTTTGTATACTATCTTTGATATTGTGCATTGTTGAATGGCGTTGTTGAATGGAGTTGTTGTTCACATTTTTATAGTTTAACACATTTTGCTATTTAATAGAATTAAAGTTTTATTATATGTATGTGTTTTTGTTATAAATCAAAATTTTTCTAAAATTTAATATAAGTCAAATTTTACTGTATCTCTGTGTTTTTATTTTGAATCAAAACTCTATCCTAAACTCTATTCCAATAACAAAAATCAATTGACTTGATCACATAGGATAAGCATAGAAGTATCATTGCGTATTTGATTGAAACATAAAAGAAAACTAGATCTCATAGATCATAAAATTGAGATATAAAAAAAAGACCATTGAAAAAATATGAAAATAAAATTACAAAAAAATATGTTAGATAGACGGTACCAATATGCTTGTTATGTTTCTTCTCCTTTGAGGCTTTCTTGTATTCATTGAACTAGGCATTTCCCACACTATACATATTTCACCCTCAACCACCTACTTATTACCATTTGTAACACGCCATTTTTATTTCCCTACTATGGCAATGTGATTATGTCTAAGAGTCATTGTGAGTCACGACATGGACACATTCTCAATTTTTAAGCTAAAGCAAACAAATTGTGAACTATGTCAATGCAGTTTGTTATTAATGAATAATTGTTACATAGTTAATTGAAGGGTGGAGAAACTACACTAACCATGATTCCATGAGCGAGAAATGGTGATGGAGCTATGGGAATTAACCTTACCTATAGTGCCAAAAAACCTACCAAATCTTTGTGCCAAAAAGATTTAAATTTTAAATGTTGCTTTATCTCTTCTTTCCAACTCAAAAATTCATTAGATGAAGAACTTGGTAGCTAAAGCAACCACTCATCACGATTATGAATGCTAGGAGGTGGTTGAGGAGTTCTTTCAAACTTTAGTGGGTAGTATGGGTAACTACCTATCTCAAGTTTGGAGAGTTGACCCATTAGTGGTGTTGGGAAAAGGGGTAAATCTTGGGAAAATAACTATCCAATTGTGTATTCAAACATCCACGTAGAGTAGGGTGGTGTGTGCCATGGGTTCTGAGAGAAGGGAAGTTGCAAGTTGAGAGTTACCTATCCCAAGTGAAATGTCTAGAATTCGACCCCATCCATGCACCCAAGTCATCCAATTTTCCACAATGTTCTTGTCTACAAGTAAGGGTGAGCAAGTCACCTTTAGGTCTGTTGATTTTGGGGTAGCATCGGATGTGATATAGCTCTGAAATTTTGTGGAGGGGCTAGAATACATAATATCTCCAAGACCCAGAAAACATTTGGAGAAATTCCATATGGATTGTGAGTTATTAAAATAATTAATATTTGTAATCGGTTCCTACGTCTAAACTTAGGAAAATAAAAATATTAATGGGTATTAATAAAAATATGGGTGAGTAGCTTCTAAGAGACGAGGATCAAGTCTGTTTTAATCTTAGCCGTTTATTAGGAACTTAATCTCGGCCGTTGATTCATCAACATGAAAAGTATAAGAGGAGGCTTAAGGGTTAGTTGGAGATACACCATATTGATCAAATCAGTTCGATTTTTTCTGGGCATGGTTTGCTGAGAAAATCAAACTAGTGATTTGAGTTGCAGTGAGAGGGGCAGAAGCATAGATTTGGATTGGAAAGGAGTTATGAGCCAAAGAGTACCAGGTAGAGAGGCAGTAGTAGCATCATAGAGGCAACACAGAGGCCTATGCAATCTAGGAAGAGGCTCACGCAGTGCTGATGCAGGCCAAGAGGGTCTCTTGCAATGGCAGTGAAGGATATTCGTTAGAAGTTTGAGATTTTGCCAGAGAAGTGAGTTTCTAAGCTGGGAGGGCTGAACACCAGTCTTCCTCCAGCAAATCGATCCAACAGAAGGGGTAACACAGTCTCCTAGAGGCAAGACGCTAGCCCAAGCAGTGATTGCGCCGGGACATGGAGAACGGGATAAACCTTCGTATGTATTTCTTGTTGCCGAGATTCCCTGAAATGTTAGCCGGTGTGAGAGGCAACCTGTTGTAATCAAATTCTTCTTGCTTAATAATACAAACGCTCTATCTGTTGCATCGGTTTTCCCGCATTGGGTTTTTCCAGGGACATGTTGTCCAAAAATAATGGTGTCCCTTGTTTGTTTTTCTCATCTATTGTTTCGGTTTATGACTTGTATGTCAGTGTAGTCTACATTAGTGTTTTTCATCCCTATTTATAAATTAAATAACTTTTCGAATGAAATAACAAGTAGGAGATGATAAACCAATGGTTGCAGTAGGATTTTTGATGTGTAGATTCATAAATTTTCACAAGGTCCACATACTCATCTCATGCATCCAAGGTATCTCCATGAACCATGCACGAGGGACATGTTCCCAAGGGACTGCACCTAGTGGATGCACTACATAATCATGCACATGGTTACATTTTCCCCAAGGAAACTCAATTGTCCAAGTTGAACCCCAAGTGTAGAACACCCACTTCTTCCATGCATATAAGTCTCCATGCATATAATTCTTGGCACACGGAATCCTGAAATCTTCTAGCTATGACCGCCCAACTTTCTTAGCGCATCCAAATTGGCTTGTATTTGGCACATCCTGCCCAACCACAAGACTTCCTAAACTCCATCCTCAATGCACCCCACCTTCTCAACATGTTTGTATCATCTTTCCAATGGGCCAAGATGTTCATTCAAAATATTATCTTGCCAATAGGCCAAGGCATATGTCCATCTCACACCTTGCCAATGGGCTAAGGCACTCATTTGATGCATGCCTTGTTGTGAAAATTTCTAACACGAAATTCTACTGCAGTAACTGATTTATTTCTCCTACTTATTTTCCACAATAAGTTATTTACAAAACCCTTCAGTAAACCTTAAAATGAATTTTATTGCGGTTATCACATAATAGCATAGAGAAAAAATAGTAGTGATATACAAGCACAATAATCAATCATGTCAACATAGTTATTTTTGGACAATTGTCCCCAGCAAAACCCAATGCGGGAAAACGATGCAGCATATGAGGTTTTATTTATTAATCTTCAACGACAATCTCTTTACAAGGAACGATTCTACAGAATACTGAGACACTTCTGAGAGAAACACCCGAGACAAATTTTCTCCTCCTCTTGGAGAATTTCTGATACCCTAGAGACCCTCTACCCTCCTTTGTGTCACTTCTGCGTTAGCTTGCGTCTCCAGCTACGCTATCTCTTTGATCTTCCCTCTGCACTGTCTCTCAGATGCTCTGCGTCACCTCTTAGTCTCTGACTGATGCTGATACCCTCCTCTTCCTTCACCCTGCTAGTCTCCCTCTGAAATCGAACTTCTTCTCCTTGAGAATTGATTTCCCTCTAGTCACTGAGTATTTTCCCGGTGTGTCTCCAAATGACTCTCAAATCTTCTCTTATACTTTTCTTGTTGATGAATCAACAACTGAGATTAAGTCCCTAATGGCGGGTTTAGATTAAAACATACTTGATCCTTGTCTCTTAGAAGCTTCTCACCCATATCTTTATTAATACCCATTAATATTTTTATTTTCCTAAGTCTAGACTTAGGAACCCCATTAAAAATATTAATTATTTTAATAACTCATCATCCGGGTGGAATTTCTCCAAATGATTTTTGGGTGTTGGAGATCTCATGAATTCTAGCCCCTCCACAAAATTTCGGAGCTAGATCACATTCGATGCTACCCAAAATAAACACTCCCTCTTAGCATGGAATGTGTTCTAGCGATGCCTCCCAATAGAATCATCACACTGATCCACGTCATCAGTCCTCTGCATTGCTGATGTTCGGCTTGTTGCCCCTTATCTACTGCACTATTACACCTTGTACTATTGCCCATGACCCTGTAATTGTCACTGCTACATCTGTACTGCAACTCCCTCTGAATATGCTGCATCATGCTGCCCATAGCACTGCCACTGCTAACTGCTACACTGCAACTCCCTATACTATCTACTTTTGCTACTGAAACATATTCTTAACCATTCCCATCTTCTCCCTGAAATAAGCAAACTTTGTTCTTCCTAGAGACTTGTTGAGAATGTCTGCCACCTGTTCTCCTATAGGAGTGTACCTCAATTGTATGGACTCTCGTTGGACACAGTCTATGATAAAGTGATACGTGATGTTAATGTGCTTCGACTGATCATGAAAAACTGCATTCTCAGAGATCTTGATGCAACTCCGTTTATCACACAAAATATTGGTCACTTCCATCCTTCTCTTGAATAGATTCAAAAGCAATTTCCTAAGCCATATGACTTCACATGAAGTTGTGCTAGCTGTCGTATATTCAGCTCCAGTTGTGCTCAGAGCTACAAATTTTTGTTTCCTACTACACCAGGAGGTCATTCCCAATCCAATGTTGAAACAGTACCGAGTGGTACTTTTCCAATCTATTGAACTTCCAGCCCAATTTGCATTAATGAATCCACTCAGCCTGATGTCATTGCCTTGGGTGTACATTAGTCCATGCTCAATTGTTCCTCGTATATATCTGAGAACATGCTTGGCTACTGCCTAGTGCGCCCTCTTTGGTTCCACCATGAACTGACTGAGGGTGTTGACAGCGTAACAAATGTCTGACCTGGTATTGACGAGATACATTGGGGACCCTATGAGATGCCTGTACAAGGTGGGATCAACTTCTTTATCTTCGGATGCATCAATCTTCTTCCAGTTGGTAATCATTGGAGTAGTCATAGGTCTGCAACCTTGCATTTTGAACCTTTTAAAAATCTCTGTAGCGTATCTCCCATGTCCAAGGAAAATCCCACCCTTCTGCTTCCAAACTTCCAACCCCAAGAAATAATGCATTCGTCCCAAATCCTTCATGTCGAATTCTGTAGCTAGGTTTTCCTTGCAATGTTTGATGAGCCTGGATGAGCCCGTCAAAAAAATATCACCCACATATAACACCAGGATTAGAGGCTCATTCTCTACAACTAGATAGTAGAGGTTAGGATCTGTGTCACTCTTGACGAATCCCATCTTTTGTAAGTAACCATTAATTCGACCGTACTATGCCCTAGGTGCTTATTTAAGCCCATACAAGGCTTTCTTTAACCTGCATACATGAGATTTCTTCTCATTTGTCTCAAAACCCTATGGTTGTTCAATGTATACTTCTTCTTCTATCACCCCGTTCAAGAACGTCGTCTTGACATCCATCTGGTGAATCTCCCACCCCATCTGTGCTGCAAGGGATATCATAGATCTAATAGAAGTATACTTGGCTACTGGGGCGAAGGTTTCTTCATAGTATATCCCTTCTTTCTGAGCATACCCCTTAGCCAAAAACCTAGCTTTGTATTTTTCCACACTGCCATCTGTAGCATATTTGACTTTGTAGATCCATCTTGAACCTAAAAATGACCTGCCCTAAGGCCTAGGTACCACTTCCCCGACGTCATTGACCATTATAGAACTGTATTCCTCCACCGTAGCATCTACCCATACTTGATGCTAAGTGGCCTCCTGAAAACTAGAGGGTTCTCCAACCTGAGCCACCAAGTCTTGGTATCTGTTTGGTTGTCTACACTCCCTTTTCTCATTCTTGGGTGCACCGATGAAATCCTCTGCATCTCGTAGTATCTGTCGATGTTCTCGGATCGTTCTTTCACTGGTAGTGAGTATATCTATCTGCTCCTCCTCTTCCCAAGACTCCACCTGGTGTGACACCTCTGGAGTTTTTCCTTTAGGAGAAATACTAGTGCTCGTTTCTGCTGGTGGAAGTGGCTTGACCAATGGATCATCCTTTGACTGCTCTTCGGAAGGCAGTTCTCAAGATTTCTTGAAAGATCTGTCCTCCATGAACTTTACATCCCATTGAATTACAATCTTCCTATTCCACAGAAGATAGATTGTACATGCCTTAGCATTCTCTCTATATCCCACAAGATATCCTTTCTCCGCAGTCTGATCCAATTTCTTCCTCTTTTCTTCAGGTATATGGCAGTATGCCAAAGTCCCAAATATCCTGAAATGACTCACCTTAGGCTTCTTACCCGTGAAGACACTCTCCAGAGTAATCTTACCTAATGCTTCGAGAGGAGTCCTGTTCTGGACATAAACTGTCGTGTGCATGCTTCTACCCATAGAAACTTGGGCATATCCTGATCATACAACATTGTCCTCGCTGCTTCAACAATAGTCTTGTTCTTCCTTTCTGCTACTCCATTCTGCTCCCGATTTTAGCGAGTTGTCCACTCTCTTCTAATGCCTTCCCTTGCAAAAAAATCAGTGAAGTCCTTGTCGATGTATTCTCCACCATTTTCTAAGCACAATATCTTTATCCTCTTCCCTGTCAGATTCTCAACTAAAGCCCTGAATTCTATGAATCGACCAAAAACCTCATCTTTGGTTTCTAGAAAGTAGATCCAAGTCTTTCTGGAATGGTCATCAATGAAGGTGACGAAGTATTCGGCACCACTAAAATATTTTGTGGAAATGGGTCTGCAGATATCTGAGTGTATCAATCCCAGAACACTATTAGCCCTATTGTTACTTCTGGAAAATGTCGCTTTGTGTACTTGCCTAGTGTGCATCCTCTGCATACATCATCTCATTTGGTACTCAACTCTCGAATTCTTGTTATTATTCTTCTAAGAATTCTTAGAGCCCCATGGTGTAAGTGCCCCATCCTCCCGTGCCATAGTTCATTCAAATATTTTTCCCACTTCTGCCTATCAGTTCCATTGGAGATTCTAGCTGTAATTTATACAACGTGTTACTTATGACTCCAATTTGGGCCTTCTTTTTCCAACTCGGGTGTTTGACATATAGTTTCTCCTTAATGAAGAAAAAATCATAGCCCTTGTTTTGCAGCTGAGATACATAGAGTAAGTTCATCCCCAATCCCGGCACATGCAGCACCTTGGTTGCTCAAAACCGATCCCTTGCTTATGTTCGAAAGATTACAGTACCTCTTCCTACAGGGGTACATTTTGACTTATTTCCCATAGTGATCTGGAAGTTCATCCTTTCTTCCTGATAATTCGAAAAAAAATCTCGTACTCATGTCATGTGTCAGGAAGCTACATTATCTACATACCAAACCTCAGAGGAGGCAGAACTCACTAAGAAAACGACTTCTTCTTTCAATTTGGAAGCTAACATAGAATAATCATTATCCATGTTCTTCGCGCTCTCTTCTTTCTCTGGATATCTGTGTGAGTCCTTCTGAGTTGATGCCCCGGCATCATGCTCCTGACTTATAGCAGATTCTTTAATCATGTTGCCCGATCTCTGCTCTGATACCATGTGAAAATTTCTAACACGAAATTCTACTGCAGTAACTGATTTATTTATCCTACTTATTTTCCACAATAACTTATTTACAAAACCCTTTCGTAAACATTAAAATAAATCCTATTTCAGTTATCACATAATAGCATAGAGAAAAAATAACAGTGATATACAAGAACAAGAATCAATAACATCAACACAATTATTTTTGGACAATTTTCCCTGGAAAAACCCAATGTAGGAAAACCAGTGCAGCAGATGAGGGTTTATTTATTAATCTTCAGCAACAATCTCTTTACAAGGAACAATTCTACATCAAACTGAGACACTTATGAGAGAAACACTTGAGACAATTTTCCTCCTCCTCTTGGAGAAGTTCTAACACCCTGGAGACCCTCTACCCTCCTCTGCGTCACTTCTGCATGAGGACTACGTCTTTAGCTGCGCTATCTCTCTAATCTTCCCTCTATGTTGTCTCTCAGATGCTTTGCGTCACCTCTTCCTCAGTCTTTAACTCATGTTGATACCCTCCTCTTCCTTCACCCTGCTACTCTCCCTCTGAAATCGAACTTCTTCTCCTTGAGAATTAATTTCCCTCGGGTTACTGAGTATTTTCCTGGTGTGTCTCCAAATGACTCTCAAGTCTTCTCCTATACTTTCCCTGTTGATGAATCAACGACCGAGATTAAGTCCCTAATCAATGGCTAAGATTAAAAAAACTTGATCCTTGTCTCTTAGAAGCTTCTCACCCATATCTTTATTAATACCCATTAATATTTTTATTTTCCGAAGTTTAGACTTAGGAACCCCATTAAAAATATTAATTATTTTAATAACTCATCATCCGGGTGAATTTCTCCAAACGATTTCTGGGTCCTAGATATCTCATGAATTCTAGCCCCTCCACAAAATTTCAGAGCTAGATCACATCCGATGCTATCCAAAATCAATACTTGCCTCAAGCTAAAGTGTCTTGATCAACAAAATCATCTATTTGTGTTGCTACAAAGGAAGTGCCATGTGTGCTTCTAGTTGAGAGGTCTTACAACACCCCCCCCCCCCCCCCCCACTAATTGCTAGACTTGATAACATCTCCAAGAACACTCTAAAATGTCAAGTGTTGAACCGTTGACATGTTTTTGTGCACTCATACCTACATTGGTCTTTTTCGTTCACATTTGAACTCCTATATTCAACATAAATGGAAATTCCTGGCCACCACTCATGCCTACATGTCATTTTGTCAAATCTAACACCCAACCAAACATCCACACAACAACTTATCAAATGCACCAAAGCTCCATTGCCTACTTCTCAATAATGAATCATCGGACTACAAATCAATAAAAATGTCGATGGAAAGTGGTTTCCAAGCCTATCTCAAACAACCGTCCAACATATCTATTCGCCCATATCTGCTCTCATTTCTGGCCACTTTCTTCACTCCTCCATTTTCGCTTTCTCTTCAGTGAGGCTAGCCTCCTTTTGCCTCCTGTATCGAATGAAGCCAGTAGACCGGAGCCTTAATCAAGGGAAGTTGAATCTTCATCCAATCAACAAGAAGGTCCATAGGCATCATCCTATCAAGCTCGTGGGAACAACAGCAGTGCCTTCACCCAGCAGAGACAACAGGAATAACGAGCATACCACAAAGGATCATATTTCATATCATAATACAATAGAAGACCACTTAGCCATGGACTTGAATCTAGTAAACCGAGCTTCCCAAAATGAGAAACGCACTACATGCCGAGCTCACAAATTCATGATCGTTAAGGTAAGAGAGACAATCCAAGACTTGAGGATTCATGTGAGATCTGAAAACGCAGCTTTGAAGAGACAAGTGGAGAGTCAGAAGGCTGAAATAGACTCTCACACCAACAAGTGCACTCACCTAGAGGAGACAATCAGCCACCTCAAAAATATTACTCTAAATCAGGGGGGAGAAAACTCCAACTATCAGAGCAGTAAACAGAGATCTCAGCAAGATCAATTTGTAAACAAATATTAAAATGCCTCATAAGTGTTTTGAATTTTCACCTGCATTTCTTAGTTTCTAAAGTTATGTTATGTAAGTGTATTTTCTTGCTTTCACAGTATGTACGACCATATGCCAGAAATGTAGTTGGAAACTCTGGAATTTTTGGATTCATGTCTAAAGGTACCCAGGACTATGTTCCCGATCCATTCTCCTTGAGCATGACTCTTTCCAGCCCCATATGTATCATGAGCTTGTTCCTCTCTCTTTTTTGGAATATATAAAACCATAACCGAACTTGTAAAAAAAAACCAACTATCCAACATCTAAATAAAAATGAAACTCCCAAAATACTTCCATACCTCCATTCCAAGAGAGGCACATCCACCCCACTACTTCTATCACACCTTCAACCAATGATCCTTTTGATTTCAAAGTCATATCCACACCATTACTTCTATCACACCTTCAACCAATAATCCTTTGGATTTCAAAGTAATGTCCACACCACTACTTCTATCACACCTTCAACCAATGATCCTTTTGATTTCAAAGTCATCTGGTAATCATCTCAAAGTTGCCCAAAGTAGTGCTCTACCACATCCAAAGTTCCATACTAAACATAAGAGAGCCACATCTAAGTTGCTTGGTCTATGTTCCTAGCTACTTATACAACTCAACAATCCATGTTTTTATGGTCGAATCCTTTTTTGTCTCCATCTATTGCATAGAATAGAATGACCTTGATCCATACAAGCAAGTGTTCCACACTTTGGTACCTCATCGCAACTACCTAAGGTAAAACTTCTCTTCTTCCACAAGGTTTCCAAACTCATCATTTCTATGGAGAAGAGAATGGCTTCTCAACACGCAAGTTTCAAAGAAAGAAACTCCTCCATATATTCTTTGTTTTACCATACTTGACACAGTCAAATGCCCTTATTCATGGAAGCAAGTCACTCAAGCTCATATCAAAGAATAGGTGGTAGGCATCAGTTCATCTCATACCTTACCAATGAGCCAAGGCACTCATTTGCTGCATACCATGCCACAAGCCAAGGAAACTTGGTTAACCAAACTATCCATTCACATTGCTTCAGAGGAAGTTCCTCACATGTCTCTAATTGAGGGGTCTGACAACTAGGGGCTTGGTAATTCCTTGGTTCTCGATACCAATGGACAGAACACATGTATAAGAGTATGGTTAGTGCTACTTCTTAAGGTTGTGACATTGGAGAGGTATAGTGGTTGGAAAGGATGAGATTTCTATAATGAATTCTTCGAACAACTATGAAGGATGAGGCAATAGGGAAAGACCTGTAATAGGTCCTTGAATGCGAAGGTTGTGAAGAACATCAAAATTTTATGTAGACTTACGTAGGCTCGTTCAAGAGTAAGTTTCTTTAATTGGAATCATGGACCTAAATTTAAGGACGAAAGCCTTGATTCTATAATGAATATTAAGTAAATAAAGTGTTCACACAACATTTGAAAGTGAGTATTATAGTCTTCACAAAACATCTGAAATTGAGATTTATAATAATCACTGATGAGCTTATGATGCATGAGATTCTTCTTGAGGTCTTAGTCCCTTACCAAATGGGTAGTAAGGTTTGCAGGCATCATGACGATGCTAAAAGTTGTGGCCTATAGAGATATAAGAGAGCAAGGGTTAAGGAGGAAGACCTGAGAGCCTTTCTCATTACTCATTGTTTATTTGATTGCACGATACAACATACTGAGTGAAAAGTATCCCTCTTGTTTCTGCTCATTTGGATCCTTGAGCATCATGGAAATATTACATTGCCTACTAAGCCAACCAAATCTTCAAATGTTCTCCCTCAACCTCATTCTTCAGCCGAGCATTGGTTTGGGTGAATGGCAATGGTATGGCAGTGGTGTTGCCTTGTAGAGAGAGTTGGAAGGCAAAGGGTTGTTCTCTTTCACCCGTAGGGAGCTATTAGGCTATTTTATATACACATCTGTGGATGTTGTCTTTCTTCCATATTCAAGAACTCGGTTGTTAGGCTCAGTCACTTGGTTTCTTTGTGGTTTTCTTTTACTTAAAGAATGCATTCTCAACCCTGTTTGAGCTTGAATAAGTTGACAATTATAATTTGAAAAATGACACCTACAAAACCCTCTTTCAGGCTGCATACATTTCCAGCTTGCACAACCAGGCTTGGTAAGGAGGCTCCTATAGCTCTTAGGCCTAAGCTTGAGTATATACTTAGATAAATACAAACAACATCGAATTTTTGGTTAATAGACCAAGAGCATCAGAGGTGTGATGGCCATTGTAGATATGGGTGCATCCTCGCCCAAGACCTATAAATGCATCCATAGATATACAATTAAGCATGAAACATTTTAGTTGTTGTGATAAGGGGCGTTGGCACCAAGAACTTCCTACGTTGGGGGTATGGACATACATATTATACTTTTGGTTCCTAGTACGAGAGAGAGAGAGTAAAAGAATAATAGGGTAACAAGGTTAAATTGAATATAATGGCTTGAGTAGCTATTTGGCATGGTGTAAAAGCTAAGGGAGTTGGGATGGCTATAAGCAATTTCTCCTCAATTGTCCCTTATAATGGGCCAAGACAAATGCTTTTTAATGCAAGGGGAAAACTTGGAAATGAATTGCGCTCCATAGGCTCCAGTTAGACCATCCATGTATATGTTAAGGCTACAGGCCTGATTTGTAAATTTCTTTTTCCCACAATTACTGTCTAAAGAAGTTAAATCTGAGTAGCGAAGACAAGATTTAAGAAGAGTGAGGATTAGTGATTAGGGTACAATTACCAGATCAACATCAGTTAGTGGTGTCCTTGCATACCGTTTTATGCCTGCATATTAGAAAGGATTGAGCAAATAGCAAGCCACATTACAGACTTGGCATTAGCCATTCAGAAGACTAATAATTTGTGTTTCTGTATGTGGAGAGGAAAAATAGTGAGTGAAAATTGGCATAGCCAAGAGAATATATAATTAATTGGGATTGGGATTTGGAATATCTTGAGTACTGCCAAAAATAATTTTCTTTGACGATAATAGATGTAAGTTTTGCATAATGGATAATCATTAGATCACCAAAAATATTCAAACTTCTTCCACCAAGTACATTTAAAAATATAGTTTCACTTGAAACAGAGAAGAAGACAAGATATTGACACTCAATTCTATTCAATAACATTATCTTTAACCAATATTCCACCTTAATCAACACTATACCAAAGTGGTATAAAGAATTAAATCAAGTCAAGTTGTAAAGAATCAAATTATTCTTGACTGTACAAAGTGATGCATTTACAAAAGTTCTTTCTATGTATAGTTGTCACAGCCTAATCAACCTCACCAACAAGTATATTATACTCAAGTATGTCATATCTAAACCATTTGAACGTCATCATCTGAAGTACATAGGACGTGTCATTCTTGCATCTGCAAGGTTTTTCTTTGCAATAAGGGAATGGATGCAATACTGCTTTTGATCAACTATTTTCATCTACTAAGTTGTGGCAAACTTATCAATCAAATCTGCCATGCGTTCTTCGTAGACAGGGCCTTCCATTTGAAAATTAACTTCTCCAAGTACAAAAGGAGTTTATCTTCTAGCTATTTTATGATGATGAAACGATCATGTGTGCCCATCACAAAAAAACGTTGGCTTTGGAGACTCCAAAATAGCTTTGTGCTGCCTTATAAGAATGTAACTTATTAGTGTATAACTTATAAGAAGAGAACTTATTATCAGATAACAGTAACTTATCTGTGGATAAGTTACGTTTTAAGTACTTATTAAATGATAGGTTGATAACTAATCAAAGATAAGATATCAGATGATAGATTATCAGGTGATAATTCATCCTCTACTTATCCACAGATGAGCTATCAGAGAATAAGTCATATGTTGATAATTGATCTTCTGATAACTTCTGTCCTGAAAAGTTATCAACTAATAACTTATATGTAGATAACTTATCTATCAAAAGTTCTCAAAAGATAAGTTATTACAGATAAATTATCTTCAGATAAGTTATACAACAATTAATTGTCAAAAGATAAGTTATTACAAATAACTTATCTTCAGAAAAGTTATCCACCAATAAGTTATCGAAGATGAGTTATTACAGATAACTTATCTTCAAAGAAGTTATACACCAATAAATTATCAAAAGATAAGTTATTACAGAGAATTTATCTTCAGATAAGTTATACACCAATAAGTTCTCAACAAATAAGATAAGTTATTACAGATAACTTCTGCACCAATGAGATAAGTTATCAACAGAAAAAATAAGTTTACACCAATAACGTATCAACGAATAAGACAAGTTATCAAAAAATAAGTTCTTACAAATAACTTCTCTTCAGATAAGTTCTACACCAATAAGTTATCAACACCAATAAGTTCTCAACATTCCATAGCTTATCTTCCGATAAGTTATTAACAAAGGACTCATCCTCTACAACTTATTGGTCGGTAGCATATCCACAGATATCTAATTTGCGAATAACATATCCACTAATAAGTTCGCACCAATAACTTATCCACCAGTTACTTATCTGCCAATAATTTCAGAACCGATAAGTTCTGCAAATCGAAAGTATCTGCCGTTATTGATAAATTATTTGCTCTGTTAAATGACTGCAATAGAGCCGAATCGGCATTTTGACCGCTGCTACTACAGAGCTTCTTGTGTGCTCCCAAATATGGGACAAAGCCTCCGCACAGGGGCATGACCATGTCCATACTCAGACAATGCGAAGATCGCGGGCAAAAATTCTGCCAATTCAAGGGAATGCGAATGCTGAAATGGGGAGCTGGGTAGCAGAAATTCGAATGCCGAGATCTCGAGAGAAACCATGGCTAGGTTCAACAGGGGCCCAACAGGCCGCCCACGCCTAACGACACCGCAGTGTATTGTCTGAGAGGGCCTTCTGCCGCAGTGTATTCCGAAATTGAGTGAAGAAGGGGGTCTTGACAGGCCTCCAAGCCTTTACAATCCCAGCCATTGGATCGGTATAATACAGGGCTTGCTTTTGTATAATTCCTGAGCGATCCGAAATTGCGTGAAGAGTGCTATGTATGGCTGAAATTTGCAAATATTTAAGCGAAATAAATTCCTTGAAGACAGCGATGTATCGCTAAGTTTTGCAAATCCTTGACTGAAATGAAACCGTATGAAGCCTTCGATATATCACTGGAGATTGTAGATTCGAGAGGGATGTGGGAGGTCCAGTCCCTTGTCGCTGCAAAATCAAAATTGTGAAGCGATATGTGGAGTTACAGTGCCATGCCGTTGAAAGATCTGAATTGTAAGGGTTGGCCAACAGTGTCCCTTGGCAACAGCAACGGAATCGCGATAAAAACTTGAGCTACAGAAACAAGGGCGTCGAGCAAGTCCCAAGGAAAATAGGGCAGTGGAAAATTGTGGAATTGTACATCAAGGAAGGTGCCCAACAACTGAGGTCCTGGCTGGGTGCAATGCCACGTGGTTTACGGCCACGCTGGCATTAGGGAGTCGTGCTTGTGCACATTGGCATCAAAATTTGAGTGAACTCACTCTTACAATAAAGATTAATGGACAAGTAGTAGATGAATAACACTCAATAAAAATTTTGAGATCTTATACTCCTAAGGGCATTTAGAGGTCTAGGTTTGTTACACATTTTCTTTTTGGTGTTGCTGTTTTTGGTATACACATTTTTTAACAACAAAAAATTTAATACAAGATTAGCATGGTTTGTACATTTATTTCTCAAGTGTGAATAGAATTAGAGTTTGAAGCTTGTACTCAAATATTTTAAGAAACTGACTCTCTATTATTTATTTATTTTTTTCTTTACCAGTGTGAAAAACGTTGGCTTTGTATTTTATATGTAAAAAACCAATACATGTAGTCCAAATTGGAGGTGCCATCTAATCCAAATTGGAGGTGTCATCATGAAGAGCCAAAATGCCACCATCCTAACATGAAAACTTCCAGCCTATAGCCCCACTTGGCCACAATCCACAAATGAATCACATAATTCTTAGAAAGCAAATGAGCCAAAGAAATTGGCTCTATATTCATATGCACCAATCATACTAAGCTTGCATGTTTTACTTGGTTCATCTCAATTGACTAGCCTCACTAAACACATATATTGGGCCTATCACAAGAAAGGCTAAGTGAATGAAGAGGGTAACACAGCCCAACTCAACTTTGGGAATTACCGAAACACTAATTTGTTGGTACAATAAAGATAAGATTTATTTATAATATCAATGTAATCTCAATGTCAAGAGAATTATCCACATATAATGTTGGTCAAGTGGCACCTCTCCATCCATTGCCTTTTGGGGTTGTTTACTTACTTAGACCGAAGTACAAATGAAGCAACTCATTGCGAGGGTCACATAATAATAATAGATATTCAAGGAGTTATACAAGTTCAGAAATTGATGGCATAATCCAACATTGTGCCTTGGGTCATGAATGTTTGAAGGTATTACGAGAGTACCCTTTGCATATGCCAATTTCAAAGTACTAGTGTCAAAGATCTGCAATGCATTCAAAAAAAAATCAATGACTTGGTGTGGCCAAGTTGTTATGGAACATGCAATCGTGTGGCATCTACTCTACTTAGCCTTGTCAAACACCACATTAAGCACATGTCCAACCACGACCTAAAATGTCCCGCAACAATACTTGACCAATATACACTTTTTTCATATAAAGCATACATAAAATATTGCAACGTTCAAACACATATATAGAACAATACGCAATTCATGTGGGTTGGGTAGCACCAAGCCAGTTCCTAACACCCTTATCCTACACATATAAAAATGTTACAATATGATATGAAGATAGAATAAGGGGAGTTCAACCACTACCGCAACTCAATTACAATAGTACATGAAAATGACAAGACACATCGAAGAATTCCTCACACCCTTATCCTACACATATAAAAATGTTACAATATGATATAAAGATAGAATGAGGGGAGTTCAACCACTACCGCAACTCAATTACAATAGTACATGAAAATGACAAGACACATCGAAGAATTCCTCACACCCTTATCCTACACATATAAAAATGTTACAATATGATATAAAGATACAATGAGGGGAGTTCAACCACTACCGCAACTCAATTACAATAGTACATGAAAATGCCGAGACACATTGTCTTCTTCATGGCTACATAACGAAGCTCATACAAGTAAAACCTCAAGAACCATCCATTGATATGTCTCACATAGTATGTTTTTCAAATTCATTTTAGAACTCATCCATTGAACTCATCTAAGAACTCATTCCAACACTCTTGTCTCAAATCCCTCCAAAATCTTCCTTGCACAAATATGCCCAAGTTCCTCTATATTGATTCATCTTGGATGATCTCTTCTTGATTAATTGCCTCAGTGTTTTTCTATGGTATGAAAAAATTGCAACTACAAAGAAAGAGGTACTCTTTGTGGAGTTACTAGAGACTTGTGACCCGTAAGACTGCTAGAAAATGTTAGTCACCTATGTTTTTCTCTCTAACTTCCCACTCACAATTTCTCTGCTCAACTATGAAACAAAATACAGTAGCATACTCCTATTGGCTCGGTATTTAACATAGCTCAATAGCCAACTAGAAGTAAGGTTTAACTCCCTCAACCCTCAACTAAAGTTATGGGTTTGAACTTTCTAGTGTCTTCTTCAAAATTCACACATGGCTAGCCCCGTATGCATGAGTAATGGGGGTTGGTGTGGCATCCACTCATACCGTGGTGGTCAATATTTGAGATCAGCTTGTGGGAAAATTAACTCTTGCATATGGATTCTGATTGACACAATTTTTACACCATTGGAAAGGTCTACAAGTGTAGATCAGCTTGCCAAAGTGCTATGCCACAAAAAGAAAGTTTTTACCAAAAAAAACATCATTTAATGCCTCAAAATGGTTGTAGAAGGCTTTAAATCCCATCTCTTTACTAGGCGCTGCCAATAAAAATGACTCTACAAATTGATTCCTCCAATTTTTCCACTCTAAATGCATTTAGATAAAAAACTAATAATATCTAAGTCAATCCAAATCAATTTTATTTATATTTTTAAATTTGCATTATAAGCCACAAATATATGATTTTTTAATGCCTCCCCCCTTAAAATAATGACTACAATGGTAAGAGCATCACATTTTACAATCGAAGACATTTAAAAGTACTCCCTAACTTCCAATCCAACATCTAAACAATTAAGATAATTATAAACTATCATGATCCCAAATGAAGAGGATAAACATGACAACATAGTATATTATTATGAAAACAAAAAAAATTAATTATATGCCTTAGAATATTCATTTCATTAACAAGACATTATATAATTTAATTATATGCATAAATGTTACATAATTGTTAAGCATCAATACTACATCATATGTTACCATTCATAACACAAATCTCGGTTAAAAACACGCAGTAGCAACTCAAAAATCTACGTTAATAACACAAATCTAGGTTAAAAACATGCAGTAACAACTCAATGGAAGCAAAGGCACATTTTGAAAACATGTCAAGAAAGACACACCACTCACTCAATGGAAACAAAGACACATTTCGAAAACATGTCAAAAAAGACACAACAAAGCAATCCAAAACCCATAGTCTAATAAAAATGTAAATCTATTTACTCAAATAAATTTATTTAAAAAAAAAATACTCAAAACAAATAAGAAATAAATTTTCCAAAATTTTGAAACTTCAAAGTTATCCTCTTTCAGAAATCCATTCATGATCAACATACATGTTTTATCTTCTGATTTTATGTTTTATTTAAGAGTCCACCTTAAATAATCACCAGGTTCAAAACTATAATAAGATTGATTATAGTTTCAATGTATATTTATGAATTTAAGTTGTATTTACAATTCCAAATTTCAATGTATATGAATTTAAATTATATTTACAATTCCAAATATAATTTAAGTTAAAAGGTTCCTCATAAAGTAGAGCCAGATTTGGACAAGTTGTCCAGCAAGCTTTTAACATGGACCTATTCAACACATAAATAACTCAGAGTCTTAAACAAAACCAATCTGAAAATAATACTTTAGATGCATAAAAAGATACATGTAGATGATTTAAGCTCTATTCAACCAAATTAAGAATGAAATATTTCCATTGTTGTGATAAGGGTTGTTGGCAAAAGGTTAAATTGAATATAATGGTTTGAGTTTGCTATTGAGCAAGGTGGTGGAAAAACTGGAAGAGGGAGTTGGGATGGCTTTAAGTAATTTCTCTTATAATGGGCGAAGACAAATGCTCTGTAATGCAAGGGGTAAATTTGGAAAAGGATTATGGTCCATAGGCTCCAATGAGATCATCTTTGTATATGTCAATGTTACACGTCTGATTTGGAAATTTCTAATTTCTTTTTCCCGCAATTACTATCTAGTCTAAAAAAGTTTAATTCTGAGTAGCGATGACAGGTTTTAAGAAGAGTGAGGATTAATGATTAGAGTACAGATTTAGGATCAGGGTCATTTGTTTAACTCTGAATACCGAACACGGGATTTAAGAAGAGTGAGGATTAATGATTACAGTACAGTTATCGGATCAGGATCAGTTAACTTTGTCCCTGCATACCCTTTTATGCCCGAATATCAGAATTGATTGAGCAAGTAGCAAGCCACATTTCAGACCTAGCAATAGCCCTTCAAAAGACTAATAATTTGTGTTTGTATGTGGAGAGGAAAAATAGCGAGTAAAAATTGATAGAGCCTAGACACTATATAATTAAAATTAATTGGGTTTTGGAATATTGCCAAAAACAAGTTTCTTTGACGATGATGATAGATGTAAGACTTGCATAATGGATAATTATTAGATCACCAAAATTATTCCAATTTTTTCCACTCAGTATATTCACAAAGTTTTGCACTTGAAACTAAGAAGGCAAGATATCAAAATTATTCAAAAAATTTCCACCAAGTACATTTTCAAAATATAGTTTTGCACTTGAAACTGAGAAGAAAACAAGAAATTGACACTCAATGCTAATCAATAACACTGTATTTAATCATTATTGTACCTTAATCAACACTTGATAAACAATATATTGACACTCAATGCTAATCAATAACACTGTATTTAATCATTATTGTACCTTAATCAACACTTGATAAACAATATATTGACACTCAATGCTAATCAATAACACTGTATTTAATCATTATTGTACCTTAATCAACACTTGATAAACAATATATTGACACTCAATGCTAATCAATAACACTGTATTTAATCATTATTGTACCTTAATCAACACTTGATAAACAATATATTGACACTCAATGCTAATCAATAACACTATTTAATCATTATTGTACCTTAACACTATACCAAGTGGTATAAAGAGTTAAATCAAGCCAAGCGGTGAAGAATCAATTTTTCCTTGACTCAATGCTAATCAATAATCAATAATATTGTCTTTAACCATTATTGTACCTTAATCACAAAGTTTTGCACTTGAAACTAAGAAAACAAGATACCAAAATTATTCAAAAAATCTCCACCGAGTACATTTTCAAAATATAGTTTTGCACTTGGAACTGAGAAGAAAACAAGATATTGACACTCAATACTAATCAATAACACTGTATTTAATCATTATTGTGCCTTAATCAACACTTGATAAACAAGATATTGACACTCAATGCTAATCAATAACACTGTATTTAATCATTATTGTACCTTAATCAACACTATACCAAGTGGTATAAACAGTTAAATCAAGCCAAGCTGTGAAGAATCAAATTTTTTTTAATCAACAATCAATAATATTGTCTTTAACCATTATTGTACCTTAATCAACACTATACCAAGTGGTATAAAGAGTTAAATCAAGCCAAGCTGTGAAGAATCAATTTTTCTTTGACTGTACATTGTGATGCATTTGAAAAAGTTATTTCCCTATATAGCTGTCACAGCCTAATCAGCCTCACCAACAAGTATATTACATCCAAGTATGTGAGATCTAAACCTTTCAAACATCATCATCTGAAGTACATAGGATGTGCCATTGTTGCATCTGCAGGCCTTTCTTTGCAAGAAGGGAATGGATGCAGTATTGCCTTTGATCGACCATTTTCATCCAATTAGCCTCACCAACAAGTATATTATACCCAAGTATGTGAGGTCTAAACCTTTCAAACATCATCATCTGAAGTACATAGGATGTGCCATTGTTGCATCTGCAGCTTTTCTTTGCAAGAAGGGAAGAAGGGAATGGATGCAGTACTGCTTTCGATCAATTATTTTCATTTGACAAGTATATTATACTATTTAAGTATGTGAGGTCTAGATCTAGACTTTCAAACATCATCTGAAGTACATAGAACGTGCCATTCTTGCATCTGCTAGGCTTTGCTTTGCAAGAAGGGAATGGATGCAGTGCTCCTTTTGATCAACTATTTTCATCCAATTAGCCTCACCAGCAAGTATATTATACCCAAGTATGTGAGGTCTAAACCTTTCAAACATCATCATCTGAAGTACATAGGACGTGCCATTGTTGCATCTACAGCTTTTCTTTGCAAGAAGGGAAAAAGGGAATGGATGCAGTACTGCTTTCGATCAATTATTTTCATCCGACAAGTATATTATACTATTAAGTATGTGAGGTCTAGATCTAGACCTTTCAAACATCTAAAGTATTTCAAACATCATCTGAAGTAAATAGAACGTGCCATTCTTGCATCTGCTAGGCTTTGCTTTGCAAGAAGGGAATGGATGCAGTGCTCCTTTTGATCAACTATTTTCATCCAACAAGTATATTATAACTAAGTATGTGAGATCTAAACCTTTCAAACATCATCATCTGAAGTACATAGGACGTGCCATTCTTGCATTTGCTAGGCTTTGCTTTGCAAGAAGGGAATAGATGCGGTACTGCTTTTGATCAAACATTTTCATCTACAAATTTGTGACAAACTTACTAGTCAAATACTGCCCTGCGTTCATCATAGACAGGGCCTTCCATCCGAAAATGACCTGCTCCACGTACAAAACGAGTTTCAACAGGGTCAACTGCTATCTTCAGCTTATCATCTCGTTATTTTATGTTGATGAAACCATCACTTTGCCCATCACAAAAAGCTTTGGCTTTGGAGACTTGTAGCTTTGCGGTGCCTTCCAAAAAGGATATCTTGTGGAACTTGCTCAAGAGTGTTGTGCTTTGGAGACTTATAGTTTTGCGGTGCCTTCCAAAAAGGATATCTTTTGGAACTTGCTCAACAGTGAACCAACAATAGCCCACCTGCAAAAGAAATATGTCTCTCAAAACATGTAGATAAATGATAATATAAATATGAAAGTTTACTCTGAGTAGAATAGAAATATCTCCCTCAAAATATGTAGATAAATGATAATATAAATACGAAAGTTTACTCTGTAGAATATTTAGCACTTAAGGCACAAATGAGCATACTCTGTTAACCTGTCCACCACATGTAACATGTCGATAACAATTTGTTGATTTTGATCTTGTGAAATTCAGGGGTCAATTAATCCCATGCTTATTAAGCACTTGGCCTTCACTGTCACGTCCCTTCACTGTCACGTGTGGCTAACGGAGGGGAATTTTTATTTATTAGGCAACTCAATAGTTAGTCAATTGATAACAACTGAACTTTTCACAAGGAATATGAGATAATTTAACCTCACTATTGCGACAGAAGTAATTAAATTATCTATTATACATGTGATGTAAGGGAAGTATATAATTGAAAGCATGTGTATGGTAATTATCGATTATATATGTAATGTAAGGTAAGTACATAATTGAAGCATGTATATGGTTTGTATATATTACGAAATCCATTGACCACAAAATTGGGTAATTAATTGAGTTTTGGGAAATCCTAGTTTGGATGTTTAAGAGAAAGTTGTGTAGTTAGGTCAAGCAAGGAAAAGGTTAAAACCTAAAATGGAATATGAGTAAACACAATGAGATTGTAAGGTCCAAAATCTATCATCACCTTCCCTAGATATTTTCATGCTTAGGATAGATTTAGAGAAGGTAGTCTAGGCATCTAGAAATACTTGCTAAACAAGTGTGCAATCCTTTCAATGTGTGTATCATAGAATGACACACATTTATAGATTTAGAGAAGGTAGTCTAGGCATCTAGAAATACTTGCTAAACAAGTGTGCAATCCTTTCAATGTGTGTATCATAAAATGACACACATTTGATGATCACTGGTGAATCATTTTGTAGCTAGATAAAATGGCAATCTTTCATTGTGACATCCATGGCACTTGTTAAATCCCTTTTTCTAGAGCATTCATAAAACTTAGGGTCCAATTGAATAAATTCAAAGAAATTTATGCAAATCTAGGGACTTTTCGGGCCTAAACATCTGTACCCCAGTTTGGGCCTTCCTATTTTTTAGGCTCAAGGTCAATTAGGGGCCGATTGGATAGATTCAAAGAAATTTACACAAATCTAAGGACTTTTCAGGCCTAAACATCTGTAACCCTTTTGGGCCTTCTTATTGTTTTTTGTGGCCTCATTGATTTTTTGTGGCCTCAAGGTGGTTGACTATGTTCATATCTATTTGCAATAGAGAACGGCATTGAAAGTGAATATGCATTTGCTCATAATTGGTATAAGACAAGCCATATAATTTGAATATGAGACCGGCCATACAATTTGAATATGTATTTGCCACCTTCATTTGAGATCATTAAATTGGATGGATCATTACTAGGTTCCTATGCTTATTGTGAGTACTAGAAATTGCAGGTCTTTTGGCAATAATTTGGATTCCTTGCAGGACCGACCGCCAAGACCTCTCTTTTAAAAAACCAACCAGTTTAATGACTCTATTTTTATCTGTAGAGTGTACCTCTAGCTTATGTTGTTATCTTATGATTTTTTCACTAAATTAACCAAATGTTCAATTCTATCAGACTGAATGTCCTAAAAAGAGAAAGAGACTCGACAAAACATAAAAGGTGATTTGGAGAGCACCTCAGATTATTGGGTCAATTATGAGCAAAATCTTAAATAGAAAGACCATGGTAGTTGAAAATTCACGAGTGGGCAGTGTGGACTTTCTAAGAGCTCCGCTGATTCAAAACAAAAATTTATAGATAAAACACACATGAATGAAATACAGTACAGATAGTTTATGTTGGAAAGATAATCCTACAATTAATAAATTGGTAGAAATTCACAGAGCAAGATGGAAGGCTTGGTGGGCCGGCCGACGTAGCCCATGTTAATGAAAGATGTGCTTGAAAAAGGAAAACCTCTTATTTGAAGGGATGTCTTATAATGATTTTGCCTTAAGGAGCCATCAACCAATTACATTGTGTACATCCCTATGAAGTCTTACAAAATCAAATGAAAAAGCATTCAGAACAGAGGCATAAAACTTACTTAAAAATCAAAATGAGGTCTACCAGTCATAATTCTTCATGCACCTGATACAGAATTCCAGCTTCAGATAAGGCCATGAATAATTATGCATGCACCTGATACAGAATTACAGCTTCAGATAAGGCCATGAATGTCTCCTTGACAGCAAAAACTGAAAACCTGATACAGAATTCCAGCTTCAGATAAGGCCATGAATAATTATGCATGCACCTGATAAAGAATTACAGCTTCGGATAAGGCCATGAATGTCTCCTTGACAGCAAAAACTGAAATGGCATATCCTGCAGAAGCAGGCAGATCATGAGGAGCGTCGCCCGCTGCAATCCATTCCGAAACCTTTCATAGATTGACCCACTTTCTCCAGTGATCCACGCCAATGATTCCAATATGAATTTGAGGGAAGTCTTGGTCCTCAAAGGAAGACGAGAATTCAAATTCAAATTCTCATCTTCTCTATCATCTGAAGGGTCCTCCTGATGGACAATTAAGTTATTGGTTATATAGACTATTGCTTTGTCTTCAATGGAGCCTACTTTTATGCATTCCGAAACCTTTCATAGATTGACCCACTTTCTCCAGTGATCCACGCCAATGATGCCAATATGAATTTGAGGGAAGTCTTGGTCCTCAAAGGAAGACGAGAATTCAAATTCAAATTCTCATCATCTCTATCATCTGAAGGGTCCTCCTGATGGACAATTAAGTTATTGGTTATATAGACTATTGCTTTGTCTTCAATGGAGCCTACTTTTATGCAGATCAGTAAATCAAAGGGCAATTTTAATCTTTTCCACTGCTTGGAATTAGTGTCCTGAGCCCAGAATCTGTCTGTCAGCTTGCGCAAAGCCCTCAACAGGTCCCTTTGCTGGTGGTGGATATGGCAACTGCAGGGACTGGACTCTGAATTCTGGCGCTTGGATTGCAATTGCAATAACCATAGCAGCGTTTGGATCCTAAGAATTGCCATATGTCAATAGAATCCTGAATCATAATAACCTCCAGGTTGGTATCAATAGGCCTGCCATGCTTACAAATATGTTTTTGTTCTTATATTGGTCATTCGCGAGGGCGACTTGTTAGGAGTGCCAGTGAAAGCTGTGGATTACTATTGGTTATTTTCTGCAACAGGCCTTCCAAATTTGTTGGGATTCTCTGAGCACATGTATATATGAGGTGTCTGAGTTTTGTAAGTTGCACCCACAGGCTATTCACTGAAAAGGAATAGTGGAAACCCAGGGTGAGTTCAACAGGTCCCTTTGCTGGTGGTGGGTATGGCAACTGCAGGGACTGGACTCTGAATTCCGGCGCTTGGATTGCAATTGCAACAACCATAGCAGCGTTTGGATCCTAAGAATTGCCATATGTCAATAGAATCCTGAATCATAATAACCTCCAGGTTGGTATCAATAGGCCTGCCATGCTTACAAATATGTTTTTGTTCTTATATTGGTCACTCGCGAGGGCGACTTGTTAGGAGTGCCAGTGAAAGCTGTGGATTACTATTGGTTATTTTCTGCAACAGGCCTTCCAAATTTGTTGGGATTCTCTGAGCACATGTATATATGAGGTGTCTGAGTTTTGTAAGTTGCACCCACAGGCTATTCACTGAAAAGGAATAGTGGAAATCCAGGGTGAGTTCCGTTTGACAGCTATTGGCATTTGAATTTAAGCTACCTGAATGAGTAAGTAGGGGTGAATAAATTTGTGCAGTGAAAGTGCCAAGTGAGTAGCTGCATTAAACAATACAAATTGCCCATACAAATCACGCAGGGCCCTCCATAGTTGCGTTAGACAATGTGTAAAACCTAATTTTGATACGATTTGAAGCTTCAAATGAGACATGGATTGCTGAAAGCCTAAATAGCATATCTTACAAGTGTCGACCAGCTCCTCTGATGGAAATTTTGAGGCAAACAAGATGTTGAATTGTCCACAGCAGGGGAGGACGGCGATCGAAGTGAGAATACAGGGGAGGGGAGGAGCCCGAGGGAGGTTCTTCAAACCATTAATCCATGGCATTAATACGAGGTGGTTCGTGGGTTGGCGGCAAAGGCCAACGGGGTAAGCTGATGGGTTAAAGGAACAGAATCGAAGAGGTGCCCATCGAAAATGGAGGTCGGAAAAGTGGATGACGGAAGTGAAATGCGCGGGAAAACATTGCACGAAAAAGGTGCAAATTGTTTGGAGTTTGGCCTACACCAACATTTTAATATTGGCTCAATTCACTAGGATTAGCAGTAGGTCCAATACTCAAGATTCTTGTCGTAGATATCCTGGCTTCCATCTCGAAGTGTACCAGAAACCACAGCCTGGACTAGGATTAGCAGTAGGTCCAATACTCAAGATTCTTGTCGTAGATATCCTGGCTTCCATCTCGAAGTGTACCAGAAATCACAGCCTGCATATTAATTGAAGGCAAAATACAATCATTTCTTGTACAACTTAGCTGGATCCTTTTCATCAATCTATATCACATGAGATAAAGTTGTATTGCTGTTTGAAACTCTTTCAGAGATATACCAAAATAGAGTAATCACTATTAGGTATCTAGCTCAATGTGGGATAACTCATTATTTCCAATTTGTGTTTTCCAAAATATTCCCACTTTAAAATCAGGAATGGATATACAAAAGTAGAGGAATCACTATTAGGTATCCAGATGGCTCAAAGTGGGATAACGCACTATTCCAATTTGTGTTTTGCAAAATATTCATGATTTAAAACCAGGAATGAAAACAATGGATATGGGCACTGGTCCATCTTTAACAAGGTATAGATGTGGCACTTGTTTGGTCTACTGAGCAGTTGGACCAATTGGAGTAGGCCTTGATACATGGAAAGGCTAAGAAATTGATGAATACCACATTGAAGGATACCAAAGTGGCTGCAAAGGGCTGATAGCTGTAATAAAACCCAAAGGAATTGTGATGTTGTAACAGGCAGCATAGCTTTATATGGTTATTCCTGCTTTACTGATGGCTGGAAGTTTCTTTGTGAATCCAGCAGCCATTGAAGAGGGCTTTGAGCAGATTCTTGCAAGATTCCTGAAACATAGCCAAACGTTGTCTATAATTATACACCAACAGAAAAACAAAAAAGCAAGAAGCTGGTAGAGTTTAAAAAACTACCTATTGGACCAATAGATGGCTCTTGCCCATAGGATTTTTTTCACTGGTCCAACTCCAAATGGTGCCTCAGCTAATTGATCACCTTTAATGGCTCTCGCCCCTAGGATTAATTTTTACTGGCCCAACTCCAAATGGTGCCTTAGCGAATTGATCACCTTTAATAGCTCTCTCCCATAGGATTCATTTTTACTGGGCCAACTCCAACTGGTGCCTCAGCTAATTGATCACCTTTAAGTTGTAAATAACTTCAACATCAAAAACTCCCTTGGAAGCCCACAACTAATATCAACGAGATCGGTTCACATCTTGTTTTGAGGATTCTGATAGATCCTTGTAAACATAGATCCCAACACAGGTATGAGCCTTGATCCTTGTAAGCATAGATCCCAACACAGGTATGAGCCTTGAGGAGATAAATGAGATAAAGCCAAAACCTCATTGTCTAGCACATTTTGATTGACCTGAAGATGAAAAATAGTGATGAAATGGAACATAGCCAATGTTAATACTAAAATTGTACATAATCATGAACAAAGAGAGCAAAATACAAAACCCCAAATATTAATTTAACACAAAGATAAACAATCAGTCCACCTACTAAAGCACATCGCACTAACTATCATAACCTTTTAATAATGAAAACAACATACATTTTGAAAAATACCCAGAAATTTCACCAATTAAACTAACGCAATGCAACAATTTCAAATGTGCAACATAACATCCCTTCTAAATAAGTAGCAAGTTACAATAGGATAACTAATTTCTCAATATAAAGACAAGTCGGTGAAACCTTGTTCACTCGTCACGTTGAAGGAGAGTACAAGGTTCCATTCCTACTATGCTATGCCCTGCTTGAACGTCATGAGTTTCAGGAAATTGATTGTTACTCCCATACAAATTTGGAAAATAGATACCCCTCAGATCTAGGGAAGGATATCTCTTTATGAAAAATGAAATGTAAAGATACCTCAAATCAGTGTTTTATATGAGAGACGAAGAGATGTAATGAAAATTTTATAACAACAAACCAAAATCTGTAATATAACTCCCAACAACCAAAATCAGTATGTAAAGTTTCACAATTCATCAGTGTTATATTAGAATTTCTAGATTTTCAAACTGTGAAAGTCTAACCTATATCCATCATCAGGAATCCAATTGAAGTTTTGAAAACTTTGCAAGGGACCAAAGCTTCAACATCTTCAATTGGATTCCCCAATGATGACTAGAGTGTCCATTCAAAACATTGAATGTTTATAAATCATAACATGGTTTTAAGATCCGAGAATTCAACTTAAATCATTTTAGTTGCCATTTTTTCATGAGTTTGTTAAAATTTATTCACAATTCTTACGTAACCAATTGCTCAAATATAAAAATATCAAAAAACAAATGCCATGCGTGCAAGAGAGCAAATAAATGTGCTCACTCTACCTCAAAACAACATAGTCAAACAAGGGAAATGACCTGCACCTTCATGATATGACAATTATGGAACTTAACCCCAAGAGAATGATCGAAAATAGGTTCTTCCCCTCTACCAGTATTAATGGATAGAACTCACATTACTATGTGAGTTGGCAGAATGGAAGAGACATAGCAAGTGCATGCAGATGAGATTTTGAGGATGGAGATAAAGCAATGGCTTCAATCTTCTTATGCATTTGTTGTTTTCATTGCTGGTTTTTATCTCGTTGTTATTTAGTTAAAGAACATGTTCCGTTTTAGTTAGTGTTACTAGCTTGTTTAGAGGTATTGCTCAAATATATAGATGCTAATGCTAGGGTAATGAGAACATTATAAAGCAATGGAGCTTGAACAAGTCATTACTGTAACGGATCACAAGGAAAGTGTTGAAAATGAAGAGAAATCCATGACTTCCATCTTTCATTGCTGGTTTTTATCTCGTTGTTGTTTAGTTAAAGAACATGTTCCGTTTTAGTTAGTGTTACTAGCTTGTTTAGAGGTATTGCTCAAATATATAGATGCTAATGCCAGGGGTAACAAGAACATTATAAAGCAGTGGAGCTTGAACAAGTCACTACAATAACGGCTCACAAGGATAGTGTTGAAAATGAAGAGAAATCCATGACTTCCATCTCTTCTAATGCATTTGTTTATTTTGAAACTCGCTTTAATAACCTTTATATCTAGTTCATTTTTAGCTAGTCTCAAGACAAGTTAGTGTGCAGACTAAGGCCCAACTGAATTTGATTTGAGAATGGCAAGAAATGTTTTCTATTTTGAAACTCACTTTAATAACCTTTATATATAGTTCAGTTTTAGCTAGTCTCAAGACAGGTTAGTGTGCAGACTAAGGCCCAATTGAATTTGATTTGAGAATCAGGATAAAGTTTGAGCCTAGGTATCAAGATAAGTCAGTGTACAAATTAAGACCCAACTAAAGTTGATTGAAGAACAACAGAAATATGCATGTAGAATGCGGAGTGAAGGGAGTCACTAGAGTGAGGCTGAAAATCGACCCCCTCGCCAAACCCTGCACATACCAAAGTTGGAAATACTCTTACCTAGCCTTGTATAGAGGGAAAACTATTCGTTATATCACCTTACTATAGTAAGGTTCCTGCGAAACATGCATTCCTCTATAATAGACCGATGGGGGTAGTCCATGATGTTTTTGGATTCTTCATCCAAGATGGAGAGGCAGAGTTTGAAGCAAAGACGTGTATTCAAGGGGTACAGAAGAATCTAAGTAACAAGAAGCAACCATATAGAAGGTAGTAAATATTATGGAGTTGAAGGAACAAATGTGTTGTGGTTGAATGAAATTGTTGACATTCAAATACGAAAGTGAGAAACACACACTGCCCAATCCCCCTCTCAATTGCAAATGAAAACTAGTACAGTCACAGATAGGCTTGAAAATTTTGTCATGTTTCATCCAATCCATATCTACAAACTCTATTCAATTAGAGGCAAGTTTTGCTTATCCCTATAGATTCTGATTACTTTCCTTTACACAGATTATGTGGGAATTTACATGAACACTCAAGATATAATAAACAACAAAAGAATTCAATTAAAACGAGATGGAACAATTAAAACGAGATGGAACCATAAGATTATGTAACAAAAAATGAGTAAGTTCCGTCGTACATACCTCATTCAACTTTTCCAGTTACATCCATGGAATCTTCATCAGCCCTAAACACGTGATGTTAAGGCTTGCCTTAATTTCCCCACCCATTGAAGCCAAAACAAAAACCATGAACAAGGTACAAAAATACTAGAGAAAAAAAAAGCATAAGAGAAAGTAAACACAAAAAACAAAACACCCAATCACAAATTAGCATGGCCATGCTGTCAAATGCAAATAAAAATAATAACCACAGGTGTAGAAAAACAAAAACAAAAAAACAAAAAATAGAAAAAGATACAAACATCAATAGCAAAGAAAAACGAAAATAATAATATAAAAACAATAGGCAATAACTCTCCTCTAGAAGCCCAAAAAGTGTCTGTCGCCAAGGACATCCTGCACACCAAAAAATTGTTAAGAATTAAATAGAGATCATAATATCTTATAAGAAATATCAAATAGACACCAAACATCTTATGAGAAATATGAAACAAAGACCAACAACAGGAAGATTTCATAGCAAATCACATAGATTTTATACCAAAGAAGAACTCATCTCTATCTCTACAATGAAATGTTTCTCACAAACATTTCAATGGTTTCATCTATTATCCTCCATGATACTTTTCCTGCATTGTATTGTACTCTATTTAAATAAATGACAAATACAGTAGCAGATGCCACTAATTTAAAGAAACACAAATAAAAGTTAGAACCATACATACCATCTCAACCTTTGCCTTCACCCACTACCCGGGTGGTATGTGCAAGCACTATATCCACAATATTGGTTGTATGGTACTGCCTTGATTTCCCATAAGCGGAATCTGGAAAAAAAAAATATATATATATATATATATATATATAAAACATAAAATTTTATGAAAAATCAATAAAAGACAGCAAAATATTATGAGAAATATAAAATAGATATTCAAATATGCCATGAAAAGTCTTAAATAAAAAATCACAAAAACTCACAAAACTTAAATAGCCAAGGAGGTAGGAGAATCATAAGTTGAACTCTTACCTTGTGATATGTGCAAGCACTATATCCACAACAACCAACATTGGTTGTTTGGTATTGCTTTAATTTCCCCACAAGCGAAACCTGAAGAAAAAAAAAAATTAAAAAAAAATAATAAAATTAAAAATCAATAAAAGATATCAAAATATCATGAGAAATATAAAATAAATATTCAAATAAGCTATGAAAAATCTTAAACAATTACCAAAAATACTATGCAAAACTAAGTATATCTTTTGTAAAGACAAAAAATCACAAAACTTAAATAGCTAAGGAGGTAGGAGAATCAAGAGTTGAAAAGACCATTTCATAATAGCGCATACATCTATTTTGCATCGAAAAAGAACTCACCATCTTTCTGTGCTCTTATTGCATTAGTCTATGCCTCTCTCATACATACAGAGATTTCAATAGCTTCATCAACATCGAAAAAGAACTCACCATATTTCTGTGCTCCTATTGCATTAATATATGCCTCTCTCACACAGAGATTTCAATAGCTTCATCAACAATGATCCACCTTCTTTAACATGCAAGAATTTGTCTTTAAATTTAAAGGCATGATATAATGATGTATAACCAATGAGTTAAGTTCAACCAACAAAGAACCATGCATACCTACTACTCCTTGCCCTTCTCCTTACCCAAGGCATTTGTGGAATCTACATTGGTTCTAGACCCACAATATGGGCTAATATTCATAGAATTAGAACTCACACTTTGCCTCTACCATTGCACATGCTACATTGCCTGTGTCTGTGATCACACAGATATGTTTTCAACAATGTCATTAGCACTTCACCATTCTTTACCAGCATTTCATTGCACTTAATTAATAAATAAATGACAAATAATATAATATGTCTCTAATTTAAATGAACATATATGAAACCATATATACCTTGTCTTCCTCATCATTTGCCTCCACCCATTATGTTGTGGAAGGCATGTCATCCCTAAGCCCACAATATGGATTGTTAGGACCTTGCCTCAAATTCTCCACTAAGACAAACAAAAACCAACCCCAAAAACATTCTCATAATATTGTCTTACTTCTCAAGATGCCAAAAATATCATAAGAAATAGTATACAAATAGTAAAATAGAGCATGAAAAATCATAATGGCAAAGACAAATCTTATGAATAATATTATCCAACAAGATAGCTTACCTTATATGCCAAAAGATAAGATAACTCACCCACTACAACATTGCCTCTACCTTTTTTGTAGTTCTCCGCATCTTTTTTACACAAAGACATTCAAAGGTTTCATTGTCTTCCTCCACTTTCCTTCCCGAATTGCATTTAAATTTAAACGAGCACACATGATATGATTATTATTTAGAAACAAACGAGTTAAATTAAGTCGAGCATGGAACCATATAATTATGTAGTGTTGTACAAGTAAATTTGTCAATGCATACCTCCACCTTTGTCCACTGCACTTTTAGAACTAAATGCGCAAGTTTGGTTGTAACCATGCATACCTACTCCTCCTTGGCCTTCTCCTTACCCAAAGGATTTGTGGAATCTACATCGGTTCTAGACCCACAATATGGGTTATTATTCATAGAATTAGAACCCACACTTTTTGCCTCTACCATTGCACATTTTACATCGCCCGTGTCTATTTCACACAAGTATGTTTTCAACAATGTCATTAGCACTTCACCAATCTTTCCCAACATTTGCACTCAATTAGTAAATAAATGATAAATAATATAATATGCCTCTAATATGACATACCTCATTCAACTTTGCCAAGTACATCCATGGAATCTTCATCAGCCCTAAACACGTGATGTTAAGGTTTGCCTTGATTTCCCCACCCATTGAACCCAAAACAAAAACCATGAAAAAGGTACAAAAACACCAAAGAAAAAAAAACACAAGGAAAGTAAACACAGAAAACAAAACATCCAATCACAAATTAGCATGGCCATGCTGTCAAATGCAAAAAAAAAAAAATAACTACATATATAGAAAAACAAAAACACAACAAAAATAGCAAAATATACAAACAATAATAGTGAAGAAAAACAAAATAACAATCTAAAAACAATAGACAAGAACTCTCCTCTAGAAGCCCAAAAAGTGTTTGTCGCCAAGGACAGACTGCACACCAAAAAATTGTTCGCCAAAGACATCCTGCACACCAAAAAATTGTTAAGTATTAAATAGAGATCATAATACCTTACAAGAAATTTCAAATAGACACCAAACATCTTATGAGAGATATGAAATAAAGACCAACAACGGGAAGATTTCATAGCAAATCGCATGGATTTTATACCAAAAGAAGAACTCACTTCTATCTCTACCTCTTTACTATAATGCAATGTTTCTCACAAATATTTCAATATTTTTTATATATATTATCCTCCATGATACTTTTTTTTGCATTGTATTGTACTCTATTTAAATAAATGACAAATACTATTAGATGCCAGTAATTTAAAGAAACACAAATAGAAGTTAGAACCATACATACCATCTCAACCTTTGCCTTCACCCACTACCGAATGGTATGTGCAAGCACTATATCCACAACATTGGTTGTATGGTATACTGCCTTGATTTCCCATAACCGAAATCTGAAAAAATAAAAATTTAAATTTAAAAATTAAAAAAAAAAAATCATAAAATATTAAATATAGAACATAAAATTTTATGAAAAATCAATAAAAGACACCAAAATATCATGAGAAATATAGAATAGATATTCAAATATGCTATGAAAAATCTTAAGCAATAATAAAAAATATTATGCAAAACTAAGTATATCTTTTGTTAAGACAAAAAATCACAAAACTTAAATAGCCAAGGAAGTAGGAGAATAATAAGTTGAACTCTACCTCTTCACAAAAAATATTATGCAAAACTAAGTACATCTTTTGTTAAGACAAAAAATCACAAAACTTAAATAGCCAAGGAAGTAGGAGAATAATAAGTTGAACTCTACCTCTTCACAATAATGCAATGTTTCTCACGGATATTTCAATAGTTTCAACTTTCATCAGTTGTCCTCCATGATACTTCCCTGCATTGTATTGTATTCTATTTATTTCAATGACAAATAATATTAGATGTCACTAATTTAAAGAAACACAAATAGAAGTTAAAACTATACCTACCATCTCAACATTTGCCTTCACCCACTACCTTGTGATGTGTGCAACCACTATATCCACAACATTGGTTGTTTGGTATTGCTTTAATTTCCCCACAAGCGAAACCTAAAAAAACAAAACAAAACAAAAATATAAGATATTAAATATAGACGTAAAATTTTATGAAAAATCAATAAAAGATACCAAAATATCATGAGAAATATAGAATAGATATTCAAATATGCTATGAAAAATCTTAAACAATTACCAACAATACTATAAACAATTACGAAAAATACCATGAAAAACTAAGTATATCTTTTGTAAAGACAAAAAATCACAAAACTTAACTAGCTAAGGAGGTAGGAGAATCCTAAGTTGAAATGACCATTTCATAATAGTGCATAACATCTATTTTGCATCGAAAAAGAACTCACCATCTTTCTGTGCTCCTATTGCATTAGTCTATGCCTCTCTCACACAAATTTCAATACCTTCATCAACAATGATCCTCTTTCTTTAACTTGCATGAAATTGTCTTTAAATTTAAAGGCATGATATAATGATGTATAACAAATGAGTTAAGTTCAACTAACAAGGAACCATGCATACCTACTACTCCTTGCCCTTCTCATTACCCAAGGCATTTGTGGAATCTACACCAGTTCTAGACCCACAATATGGGCTATTATTCATAGAATTAGACCTCACACTTTGCTTCTACCATTGCACATGCTACATTGCCCGTGTCTCTTTCACATAGATATGTTTTCAACAATGTCATTAGCACTTCACCATTCTTTACCAACATTTCATTGCACTTAATTAGTAAATAAATGATAAATAATATAATATGCCTCTAATTTAAATGAACATTTATGAAACCATATATACCTTGTCTTCCTCATCATTTGCCTTCACCCAATATGTCGTGGAAGGCATGTCATCCTTCACCCAATATGTCGTGGAAGGCATGTCATCCCTAGCTCACAATATGGATTGTTAGAACCCTGCCTCAAATTGTCCACTAAGACAAACAAAAACCAACCCCAAAAACATTCTCATAATAGTCTTACTTCTCATACAAATAGTAAAATATAGCATGAGAAATCATAATGGCAAAGACAAATCTTATGAATAATATTATGCAACAAGATAGCTTATCTTATATGCCAAAAGATAAGATAACTCACCCACTACAACATTGCCTCAACCTTTTTTGTAGTTCTCCACATCTTTTATACACAAAGACATTCAAAGGTTTCATTGTCTTCCTCCACTTTCCTTCCTGAATTGCATTTAAATTTAAACGAGCACACATAATATGATTATTATTTAGAAACAAACGAGTTAAATTAAGTCGAGCATGGAACCATATAATTATGTAGTGGTGAACAGTAAATTTCTCATGCATACCTCCATCTTTGTCCATTGCACTTTTGAAACTAAATGCTAACGTTTGATTGTAACCATGCATACCTACTCCTCCTGGGCCTTCTCCTTACCCAAAGAATTTGTGGAATTTACATTGGTTCTAGACCCACAATATGGGTTATTATTCATAGAATTAGAACCCAGACTTTGCCTCTACCATTGCACATGCTACATCACCCGTGTCTCTTTCACACAAGTATGTTTTCAACAATGTCATTAGCAATTCACCATTCTTTACCAACATTTGCACTCAATTAGTAAATAAATGATAAATAATATAATATGCCTCTAATATAACATACCTCATTCAACTTTGCCAAGTACATCCATGGAATCTTCATAAGCCCTAAACACGTGATGTTAAGGCTTGCCTTAATTTCCCCACTCATTGAACCCAAATAAAAAACCATGAACAAGGTACAAAAACACCAGAGAAAAAAAAAAACACAAGGAATGTAAACACAAAAAACAAAACACCCAATCACAAATTAGCATGGCCATGCTGTCAAATGCAAAAAAAAATAATAACTACAGATGTAGAAAAACAAAAACACAACAAAAAATAGCAAAAAATACAAACAACAATAGCAAAGAAAACATAAGTAACAACAAACAAGAACTCTCCTCTAGAAGCCCAAAAAGTGTCTGTCGCCAAGGATGTTCTGCACACCAAAAAAATTGTTAAGTATTAAATAGAGATCATAATAACTTATAAGAAATTTCAAATAGACACCAAACATCTTATGAGAAATATGCAACAAAGACCAACAACAGGGAGATTTCATAGCAAACCGCATAGATTTTACACCAAAGAAGAACCCACCTCCATCTCTAGCTCTTTACTATAATGCAATGTTTCTCACAAATATTTCAATAGTTTCATCTGTTATCCTCCATGATACTTTTCCTGCATTGCATTGTACTCTATTTAAATAAATGACAAATAATAGTAGATGCCACTAATTTAAACAAACACAAGTCAGAACCATACATACCATCTAACCTTTGCCTTCACCCACTACCCTGGTGGTGTGTGCAAGCACTATATCCACAACATTGGTTGTTTGATACTGCCTTGATTTCCCAGAAGCGAAATCTTAAAAAAAAAATCATAAAATATTAAATATAGAAAATAAAATTTTATGAAAAATAAATAAAAGACACCAAAATATCATGAGAAATATAGAATAGATATTCAAATATGCTATGAAAAATCTTAAACAATAACCAAAAATATTATGCAAAACTAAGTATATCTTTTGTTAAGATATTAAATATAGAATATAAATTTAATATACGAATATAAATTTTATGAAAAATCAATAAAAGACACCAAAATATCATGAGAAATATAAAATAGATATTCAAATATGCTATGAAAAATCTTAAACAATTACCAAAAATATTATGCAAAACTAAGTATATCTTTTTTAGAGACAAAAAATCACAAAACGTAAATAGCTAAAGAGGTAGGAGAATCATAAGTTGAAATGACCATTTCATAATAGCGCATACATGTATTTTGCATCGAAAAAGAACTCACCATCTATCTGTGCTCCTATTGCACTAGTCCATACCTCTCACACAGAGTTTTCAATAGCTTCATTGAAAATGATCCACCTTCTTTAACTCGCATGAAATTGTCTTTAAATTTAAAGGCATGATATAATGATGTATAGCAAATGAGTTAAGTTCAACCAACAAGGAACCATACATACCTACTACTCCTTGCCCTTCTCCTTACCCAACTCATTTGTGGAATCTACATCGGTTCTAGACCCACAATATGGGCTATTATTCATAGAATTAGAACTCACACTTTACCTCTACCATTGCACATGCTACATCGCCCATGTCTCTTCACACAAGTATGTTTTCAACAATGTCCTAGCACTTCACCATTCTTTACCAACATTTCATTGCACTTAATTAGTAAATAAATGATAAATAATATAATATGCCTCTAATTTAAATGAACATATATGAAACCATATATGCCTAGTCTTCCTTATCATTTGCCTTCACCCATTATGTTGTGGAAGGCAGCAGAAGGCATGTCATCCCTAAGCCCACAATATGGATTGTTAGGACCCTCCTCAATTTCTCCACCAAGATAAACAAAAACCAACCCCAAAAATATTCTCATAATATTGTCTTACTTCTCATATAAGGACGCCAAAAGTATCATGAGAAATAGTTACAAATAGTAAAATATAGCGTGAGACATCATAATGGCAAAGACAAATCTTATGAATAATCTTATCCAACAAGATAGCTTACCCTATATGCCAAAATATAACTCACCCACAACGCCATTAGCTCTACCTTTGTTGTAGTGCTCCACATCATCTTTACACAAAGACATTCAATGGTTTCATTGTGGTCCTCCACTTTCCTTCCTGAATTGCATTTAAATTTAATGAGAACACATGATTATTTAGAAACAAACGAGTTAAATTAAATCGAACATGGAACCATATAATTATGTAGTGGTGAACAAGTAAATTTCTCAATGCACACCTCTATCACCTTTGTCCACTACACTTTTGGAACTAAATGCACAAGTTTAGTTATAACCATGCATACCTACTACTCCTTTGGCCTTCTCCTACCCAATGCATTTGTGGAATCTACATCGGTTCTAGACCCACAATATGGGCTATTATTCATAGAATTAGAACCCACAATTTGCCTCTACCATTGCACATGCTACATCGCTCGTGTCTCTTTCACACAAGTATGTTTCAAGTATGTTTTTAGAAATGTTAGTAGCAGTTCACCATTATTTACCAACATTTGCACTCAATTAGTAAATAAATGACAAATAATATACTATACATCTAATTCAAATGAACATTTATGAAAGTATATATACCTTGTCTTCTTTATCATTTGTCTTCACCCATTATGTTGTGGAAGGCATGTCATCCCTAAAACCACAATATGGATTGTTAGGACCCTGCATCAATTTCTCCACCAAGACAAACAAAAACCAACCCCAAAATATTCTCATAATATTGTCTTACTTATCATATAAGGATGGACGCCAAAAATATCGTGATAAATAGTATGCAAATAGTAAAATATAGCATGAGAAATCATAAACAAAGAGAAGTCTTATGAATAATCTCATCACAAGATAGCTTACCCTATATGCCAAAAGATAACTCACTCGCTACGCCATTGCCTCTACCTTTGTTGTAGTGCTCCACATCTTTTTTACATAAATACATTCAATGACCTCTACCTTTGTTGTAGTGCTCTACATCTTTTTTAGACAAAGACGTTCAATGTTTTCATTGTGTTCCTCCACTTTCCTTCCCGAATTACATTTAAATTTAACAGAGCACACAAGATATGATTATTTAGAGACAAACGAGTTAAATTAAATCAAGCATGGAACCATATAATTATGTAGTTGTGAAGAAGTAAATTTCTCAATGCATACCTCCATCACCTTTTCCCACTACACTTTTGGAACTAAATGCACAAGTTTGGCTGTAAAAACCCAAATAAAATAATAAAAGAAGGAAAAATAAATAAGAGGACACATAAGGGAAACAAAATTCCAGCTACAAACTAGCATGGCCATGCTCACAAATGCAAAAAAATAAAATCAATGAAAGTAGAAAAAACAAACCACAACAATAGCAAAAGAAACCAACAATGACCAAAAAAACCAATAAAAGTAACAAAAAAGAAAGGAGCAAAAGCCAACAATGACAAAAAAAACCAATAAAAGTAACAAAAAAGAAAAGAGCAGAAGCCAATAATGACAGAAAACCAATAAAAGTAACAAAAAAGAAAGGAGAAAAGAGAAACAATAGATGGAGACTCTAATCTGCAATCCCAAAATCCATCAATGGCCAACCAGGGACATCCTGCACACCAAAACAATATTATGAGAAATATTAAATAGACACAAGAAGTTGTGAGAAATATGTAAAAAAGATAAAAAAATATATTATGAATATCTTAAATATAAACCAACAATATTATCAGTAATCATATGCACCAGAAAGTATATCTTATGCAAACACTAAATGTCATCAAGCTTAAATAAGTGAGGGAGGAGAATTGTTGCTTTCAAATGAGAAATACTTCATAGCAAGTCATACACAGATTTTGCACCTAAAGAGAACTAACCTCTATTTGTGCCTCCTATACACTCTACTGAATGTCTCTCATAAAGATATTTCAATAGCTTTGTTTGTCATCCTCCACATTTCATATCTGCTCTGCATTGCACTGAATAAAATATATGAAACATATTAGATACACCCAAAATGTTGTGAGATATATGAAACACCAAAAATCATAAGCCCTAAATAGGTAAATAAAGGGATCATAAATGGATAAATAGGTAACTAGCGGATCATATATGGATATCTGCATCAAAAGTGAACTAAACTCTAAATTGCCTCTACCTTTTCACTCTACTCTGGTCTCCCCCTCACTTTACATTACCTGCGTTACATTGCACTCAATAATTAGATAGCCGAAAATAATGTAAAATGCCTCAGATTTAAATAAGCACACATGGAACCATACAGGTCACCTCAGCCTTCATCTTCACCAACTACACCTGCAAAATCATGGATTATTCGAACTAGCGTAATACTGCACAAAACAATACTGCATTGGCTACAAAGGGTTGTTTGAACCTACGAAATACTACATAGAAGGATACCATTGGTTGCAAAGGGTAGATAAGTGTACTCAACCCCACGGAATTCTGTTGTAGCTTGTAGGTTGTAACACATAGTAAAGGTTTATCTTGTTGTTCCCGCTTTGCTAACGCAGCCATAGAGGAGGGCTTTGAGCATACGCTTGTGGGATTCCTGAACCACGGGGCAAACTTTGTTTACAATTTTATATCAATGGAAAAACAAAAAAGAAAGAAATTGATCAAGTCAAAAGACTACATATGACTCGTTCCTACAGGACAATTTATATTGGTCAACTCCAATTGATAATTAATCTCCTTCACAATATAAATAATTTCAATATCAAAAACTTCCTTGGAATCGAACTAAGGAATATACCTTTCAGACGAGATTGGTCCACACCTTTATTTTGAGGATTATGATAACGCATTGCAAGCATAGATCCCAACATGGGTACGAACCTCCCAAAGATAACGAAGATAAAGCCAAAACCCCATTCACTAACACCTTTTGATTGACATGAAGCTGCAAATGGTTAATGAAATAGAACACAGCCAAAGTTAATACTAAAATTGTGCCTAATCATTAACAAAAAGAGCAAACTACAAACCCCCGAGTATTAATCTAAAAGCAAGAAAATCTAAACAGGTAGTCCACCTACTCATGAACATTGCACTAACCATTGTGGCCTTTTAATAAGGAAAAAAACATCCATTGACAAACACCGAAAAATTCCACCAATTAAATTAACACAGATGCAACAATTTCACAATTTCAAATGTGCAACATATCATCCCTTCTAGAGAGTATATCATGGACAAAACCACATTTAGCAGGATGGTTAACCCCATAGTCCATTAGAGAATGAAATTGAAATCTTCCATTTAACTATTGCTTTCACCGAAATCTTAGAAATTTCTCAAAATATATTTCTATTATTCAAGATAGATAAGTAACAAATTACAAAAGGGATCAATTATTTCTTAATATAATATTAAAAACATAAAGGCAAGCCAATGAAGCGTTGGTTCACTCATAACGTTGATGGAGAGTGCTAGACAATATAGCAATTAGATACCCCTCAAATCCAAGGAAAGGTACTTGTTATTTATGAAAATTGTAATGTAAACATACCCTCAGATCATGTGTTTTGATGGGAAGTGCTAGACAATATAGCAATTAGATACCCCTCAAATCCAAGGAAAGGTGCTTGTTATTTATGAAAATTGTAATGTAAAGGTACCCTCAGATCATGTGTTTTATATGAGAGACGTAGAAAAGTAATGAAAGTTGTTTAATAACAAGAAACCAAAATCTCTAATATGAACTTCCAAAATCTCTAATATAAACTTTTGAAAACATCATATTAGATCTTTCAAAATGTAGAGTTTCACAATTCCTTGGAGTTCAATTAGAAGAGTTTTTAAACTATGAAAGTCTACTCATCATGAGGGGATCAAGAGACATTCTGCCCATCCAGAAGAAGCCAGGTACAGATTATAATGTTGCTCTGCTATCTTCCAACCAGCCACTAAACTTTGGAATTGTTAAAAAGGGGGCTTGCAATTGTTAAAAAGGGGACTTGTAATGAAACTTGGAGTAAAATTTGGAGGTGATCATTTTGTTGGGGTTGAGGTAACACCATGTGATCTTCTTGGGGTGGTAGAAAAGGTCATGAACAACAGCCTTGTGTAATGTTCCTAAACAGGAATTTAAGTGATAAACCAATCAAACAAACAATGCAACAGTGGAAAATTAAAAACATTTAGCAAACACCCATGAAACACTGTAATACTAGAATTGTTGAGCCATATATTATGAAATATGAGAGCATGAGTACAATATATAAATGGAGTAGTGCACTTGGGCTTGTCTCAAGGACAAGATGGACCAAACCCAGGTGGTAGAATAGCTGGAAAGATGGTTGTTCAACTGTTGCTCTACTATGCTCTGCGTTGTCCTAGTAAACTGCTAATCTGCTGACTTCCGGCTGCTGGAAAGTGCCCAAAAACTTCCCAGAAAATTCTGTCCTTTTAGCTTTAGACTCCTTGGAAAAAACCCATAAGGGAATTTCTCTGATTTTGACTTTGGATTTTCAGCCTCTTGGGAGTTGCTCTCCGACTACATCTACTGACTTTCAACCTGCTGGAAAGTGCCCAAAAACTGCCCAGAAAATTCCGTCCTTTTAGCCTTAGACTCCTTGGACAAAACCCGGAAAAACCCAGAAAGGATTTTGGTTGGTTTAGACTTCTGATTTTCGACCCCCTTGGAGCCTCACCTCAACTCTAGCTGCGAATTTCAACTTGCTGGAAACTGCCTGTAAATCCACCTGAAAACTTCTCCAAAATTTTGGGTTCACTCGTTCTATCCAATCCCTGACTCCCCGGATGATATCTTGGCCCAACTCAGCTGCTCCCAAGTACCACAAAAATCTGTTGTGTGGCCTCTGCGTTGTCCCCCAGCCCAACAGTTTGAATTGTTGGAATGTTGGCTTAGCTGGCTATAAAACCCAGCAAGAACGTTGGTCTAACGCTACTACCTCATCTCCCCATCTCCTGGAAAAGCAATCAGATCTCTGCTTGCCTCAATCTCCTTCTGCATGTTTCCTGGCTGCCCAGAAATACGCATTCCTTGCTCTGCGCTGGTTGTGGTGCTATGTCACTACCCCGGAACTCCTGAAATCCTTGTAGAACTGCCTCTCTAGGGTAGGCACGGATGGTCCCCCGAAGTAAAGGTTGAATCTCATGCTTGAGAGGTTCGTGGCTAAACAATTAGTTGACTTAGCTAAACAATAGAGTGAACAGTGAAGTGATTTTGTTTGCAAGATGTATCAATGAATCCCAAAATGAGAGTTGCTCCCTCCTTATAACTCCTTGGGCTTCCCTTGCCTCATCTGGGCCCCTCCATCCACCTATTCGACTTTCCCTCCAAGCTATTCAAATGGGCCAATTCAGATTCTCGTGTGGGTGGCCCCCACATTCCACTAGCAAACAAATTAAATTGCATTGCCTCCTAAGTCCCTAAGTAGAAAATCATGGGTTCCCTTCCTTAGCCAAAATTGTGCAAAATTGTGTAGCAACACCCTGTTACAAATGTGTTTGAGACAGGACATGGCAGCCCTCCCCTCCCAAATGTTGCTTGCCCTCAAGCAACCTCAAAGCTGGGTGCTCCAATATGTGCTCACCCTCCCAAGTGGCATACTCATCCAGCAAGTTCTTCCAAAGCTCCAAAAATCGCTTGTCCTCAAGCAATGCATGAACGATCATCCTATCTAACTGTTGCTCCCCACTGTCACTGTAACATGTGTCAAGGTCCCAGATGTGCCACAGAATTGTCCCTGACCTTAGCACTGTCCTAATATGAGAGAAACCTTCAATACCAGGATCCCAGGCCATCATGTCCAACATGAAGCTCCCCTCGCTCCACTCACTATCCTGCCCGATGGAAGTTCCAGAAGTCCCTTGCTTCGTTAGTGACTCGCTAAAGCCCAATGGAAGATCTATATGATCTCCCCCTGCACTAGTCGGTGCATCCCTATAGGTTATTGAGTTGGGAAGAGTTGTGACGCCCTAGTTCCCTGCTATTCCCAAAGTGGTGCCACCATGCTGATGTTGTGCTACCCTGACTATGTCATACTCCTGATCATGCGCAGAGAGTATCCTGCTCTCCTGGAACTCGATGGTGGAATACTGAAAGAGGCAAGACACATCTTCCCTAGGCATCTCCATGGCACCAAGGCCTACCCATCCAAATCTAGCTCTGAACCTGTACAACAATAGAGAATGTCTACCCCCCCATATGATGAAACCCTCAGTGAACCCCCATGTGTCATCCCAAGAGTAAACTATATCACTCTCTGCCACAACTCCGCTCATCACGAGTGATCTATCGATCAACTAAATCCCTGCATCCCATAGGCAGACCTGTTGTAGCATAGCCCTGACAATCGATGGAATCCCTTTGGCCCTCATCTCTAGTCCCTGCATGCCACCCATATATAGGCTCCATACATCATGAACTAATCTGAGGCATGTTAAACTGTCTAGTGTCTGCCACTGTGTAGTACGGATGACCACTAGAAACCACGTGTGCCAAATAGCTACCCCTTGAATGCAACCACTAGATGGGTATTTGATATGCGCAATCGACTCAATGTATGTGGATCCATCCTGGTCCTGCCAACCATTGCCATTGGTTCGGCGACCCACCCCCTGGAGAATGTGTCGATACAATGTCGGGAACCCGAATACATACTGGACAACTATCTCAGCCGCTCACGATATCCTTTGCTCATCCTTGGTCCAAACATGCCCTTTGGAAAGAGGGAAACATGTCTCCCTCGTGACTAGCTGCCCAAGCATAGAATCAATGATGAATGATATGCCATCCTTGTCGATGATCACCTCATCCCTTGACCTGTGGCTGTCAACTCGCACAGTGACTCGGCCCCCGCTAAGAAGTCTCCCCTCTATCGCACCAAGTGTCATCCAAATATCTTGGGTGAGCTCCCCGTCCCTTGCTGCTCGTGCCCATAGTGTCAAAGGACAACAACCAGATCGCTTGTTCCTATAAGTGACGTAGAAGAGGGTTAGGTGTGTGAGTCCCCGCAGATACCATCAAGTATCGCTCATCTGTGTCCCCATTGATCTTGGGTGAACTACAACCAAAGGTATGCCCGATATCTCCGTCCATGGGTGTCCCTGGAGGCAACACTCCAAGACCTCGTTGTGTAGCACCATACGCCTTTGCATACCACCGATCATCCCAATACTCCTGGACATGCCACTGTACACTGCGGCCTACACCTATACACTGCAGGATACCCTCGGCTGCAACTATGCCATCTGATACTGTCCTGCTTCCTACCTGTCTCACTGCACCTGTCACACCTTGCACGTACTCATTGCGATGTGAGGCACTCCCACAATGCAAAGCAGTGCAACACACTACAACACACCATCATGCATCTCCATGCCCACTTGTAGACCACTGCTCAACGCTATATGCTCCCACATATCCCTAGATATGATGGCCTAGAGCTATGTATTTACGTGTCAGGCCACACTTGATCAATATCATCAACTTCACCATCGCATCATTGTCCCCGTCGATGAATGGACTGTCCCCCCAAATCCCCCCTAAGGGATCCGAGAAGTGACTCTCCCTATGTGTTAGCAATGATGCCACCACTACTCTACTCCTCTGCATCCTTTGTGCCCCACACAAGGTGAAGAGCCCTCAGCTCCATGCAAGGCACCGCCTGGTGGCCTGCCAATGCCACCTCCTTCGACAAACTCTTGCCAAAGTATGCTGATCACCCAGTGATCCCGTGTACAAAAGTCATACCAAGAAAACCAAAAGTGTCTGTCCATAAACTGGTCAGCCACTGGTGCTGACCAAGACTGCCCTAGCGAAAGTGCATGTTCAACTGCTAGGTCAACTGCACCATCCCGGTTGTAGTCAACCGACATACATGGGAAATGATAGGTAGTCCCTCCCGGATCCCAATGCCAGTCGGGGCTTCTAGCATCACCAATGCCTGGAAACTCCTGCTGAGCTCCACCTAGGTCCAATAACATCTCCATAGTCCACTCCACCGGGTACCAACTCAGAATCTCTTGCCACCCAACCCTAAGAGAGGGATTGAATACACAAACTCCCGCACATAGAACAACCCCACCCTGAGGGCATTGCATCCTGTGCAACTTAGGTCGTCTCATCTCGCTATCCTGGTCAATACATACAGTCTGACTAGGTAGCTCTATCTCCCTCTGTCCAATGGGCCATAGTAACCTAACAGTGCTGCCAACCCCCATCTATGTATGTCCGAAGAGGGCTGCTCTCATGCTCCAACGTGCACTCTAGCTACACCAGTAGGGAATCCAACTGCTCCCCAACACGAGTCAATTTGGTCGTGGACTCGACACAAATTGCTCTCATGCCCTCTAGCTCCTCGTTCTGCTGCAGAATCGCCTCTCGCACTAGCGTGACCTTCCTTTTTAATTGTAGAAGGTCGGCCTAAAACTGATGGAACTGTCATGGGCATCTATCACCTATAAACTGGGTCACGGCTCTAGATACCTTGGCAACTGTTGGCATCTCGTCCAGGGATGGCACCCCGTCAACAAATGGTTTTATGTGAGTAAGCTCTATCCTCTGCACCAAGGTGTCAACTAGGGCTATCAAAGAGGTGTCTAATAAAGGTGACTCCTGCACTACACCAGGTATATCGATGTGCTCCTCACCATCCTGTGGGCTCTTAGCATCATGCTCAACCACCTCCTCAAGCTCCTGATATCTAAAGTCAGGTCTCCACTAGCAAAAGCACTCCTTGGTCTCACTCTCTAACTGTCTTTGTCCTGTCTACTCCTTTTCAGGAGATCTAGTGCCCTGATCTGGTCGAATTTCCCCACACGATGTACATGGTTGCATCCCCACGACCTGCTCACCTCTAACGTCTTTGTTGTAAGGGTGAGGATGGGTTTGGTCTATCACCCTCCTCAACTAGGCCAACCTCTCATCGTCCCAATGAATTCTACCCCAGAATTTCTGCACACTGGATTTCCCTTGAGCCATGGGTTTGTCTCCGGTTTCACCCATCAATGTGCACTCATACCAAAAGCTTCCATGATCTTCTGGCTAATTTCCCACAGCTAGGCCAAGATCATGCTCTGATACCACTGTAATGATCCTTAATAGGAATACAAGTGATAACAAGCAAATAATACATGCAACAAATTACAAAAACATAATATTCAACAAACACCCATATAAAAGCTGCAAATGGAGAACTTCTAAGCCATTTTATTATATTTATGCAAGTCAAATACAATAGATGGAATGGTGCACCTGGGCTTGTCTAAAAGGACAACTAGGACCAAACCCAGGGAGGAAAATGGCTGAGCTGAACGCTACCTAGCTGCTGCACCAATCTGCACTGCGATGCCCAGGAACTACTGCTTTGTTGAGCTGGAAGGTGCACTGAAACTGCCCAGAAATTTATATGCTTTTAACCCTAAACTACTTGGCCAAAACCCACAAAAACCCAGAAATGGTTTGGCCTGATTTGGACTTCCCAAAATTGACCCCCAAAGGCACTATTCAATCCCCAACAATTCTACATTGTCTGCTGCAAAGATACGACTTAAAACCCGAAAATTATGAAACTTCATATTTGGGATCCTTGTCAAAAACCCAGAAGTGATTTTGGCTAGTTTAGACTTCTGATTTTCAACCCCCTTGGAGCCTCACCTCAACTCTAGCTGCCAATTTCAATTTGCTGGAAACTGCCTGTTAATCCATCTGAAAACATCTCCAAAATGTTGAGTTCACCCGTGCTATCCAAACCCTGACTCCCCGGATGATCTCTTGGCCCAACTCAGCTGCTCCCAAGTACCACAAAAATCTGTTGTGTGGCCTCTTCGTTGTCCCCCAGCCCAGCTGTTTGAATTGCTGGAATGTTGGTTCAGCTGGCTGTAAAACCTAGTAAGAACGTTGGTCTTGTTATCACTCCAGGAAACTCTCCTAGGTTGCAACTCGGAGATGCCTAGTAACATATAATCTTCAATATTGTTCTCGTAACTATTGGAATGGATGAAGGTTTCGATCAAGCCAGATGACCATTTCAACTCTGTTTTCGTTCCAGACATGCATGAACACCCTCAGCTTGACAAGGCTTAAGACCACTAATGCTCAATAGTTTATAGATTCAATGGATAGATGGAGAATACTGACTGTACCAGTCGATGCATACATAAACATATATGAATGGCTAGCTACAGGAAGTAAATGAAGCTTTCAAATCTAATTTATCAACGCAAAGATAAGATGACAGTTATCTGGCATTAGACACAGAAGAAAACATGAATAATCTATTCAATTGCAAATCCAATTTATCAATGCAAAGATAAGATGACAGTTATCTGGCATTAGACACAGAAGAAATCATGAATAGACTATCTAAGTGCAAGCTTATGACAGAGGATAAAATGGGAATTGAACATGTAACAACAAAGGAATCTTGTATTACTGGAATGAAGATGAGACGTTGCAAGGAAGAGAGTATCCACAGTCTCCAGAAGTTGAACCCTTCATACATTTAACTTTCAGCCATTTATAGGCCTTTTACTCCTGAGCTCTCAAAAGCTCGGAGTGTTTTAATCTATCCTCTCTGTTTTTTTTACTGTCTGATGCCATGACTAGGCACGCATGGGCTCAGAGGTTTCTTCTTCTAACGGCAGAGTAACTGCATTCTGGTAGTTGGTTGCGCTGTCTGGTAGCTCGCTCGTGCAAGCAATGCTCCATGATCTCTTTGGGTTGATTCCGTTGCATCGCGCTAGGCTTTTTCGCTTTCCGGCCTCTGTCCGTTGGTCACTGTCTCCCGGCCAAATCCCTCTTCTGGCATGTAGATATTATTGCATAACGCCTCTAAGGATGGTTGGCCACCTGTACCTACAATGGAATGGCTATCAGGCCTATGAAATCCCTGCAACGGCCCCTTTCAAATGATAACCATGATTGTTTTTTGTTTTACACAGAAAACACTGCAACTGTAAAATCCCGCCCATCTCTGCTTATTTTGGACTTCAAAAGTCCTCAAATATGGCCTATTCCTCTATCGAGTCCGCCCTCTGGGTCACTATTGCATGTCGCTAATGACCTGTTCCCTTGCTTCCCTTTGTATTTTGGAATATGTTAAAAACACTGGAAATATATGAAAAATTGGCTTCGACGGACCTGAAATAATATATATTTTCATTCCCGAACCCCATCGGGTCCGGGTCTTATCGCATATCGCAAGTTGCTCTGGTCTTGCTCCAAGATTCCCCTTTGTATTTTATAAATACGTCAAAACTGCAAAAACGCATTGAAAATGGCCTTTCTGCGGACCTCAAATATTATGAAATAATATTTAGAATATCGTCGCGTCCAGTTTATCGGGTCGCACACATATATGTGTAAAGGCCCCGCTCCATGGTGTTGCCCCGATGCGATATAGCGATGCGATCTAATCGCAATCACATATCGCTCATGCCTCGGACTATTGCTAGCGTGCTTTGTTAATCTCCGATAGCGATCCTGCAACACGTTGTGGGTTGTCGATCTGCGCGCTTGATCGACGATCCACATTGCATCATTGATCACCATCGCAAGTTCCACTCGGTCCGCCCTTAATCCGCCAGCTTCCTCCGCCAATTGCGACTGCTAACTGTGACCGCCGATTGCGACCCCCCCCCCGATCAGATCTGGACCGTTGATCGGCCAGATCGGACGGTTGTTGTGTGTTTCTCTGTTTATGCCTCTGATACTTGGTTTTTCACTGTTTTTGTGTTTCTGCCTTCCAACAGTGCATTTCCGCCATGCTAAGGGTTCTTCTCCTGCACTGGTTTTTATCCTTGGCATGATTTTACTGGCTTTCAAAGACTTTAAAGAGCATATTTGGATTCATTTTTGGACCATTTGCCAACAAGGCTAACACTGGCTCCTTTTGGGGATGAAAGCCTCCCTGCGAGGTTTCAAGAACTGCAGAACAATGCATTTCCTGTAAAAACAAAATCAAATCTTCCTCCTAGTGTTTCATTGGGCATGGAGTCTATTTTGCAATGAAAATAAAAACTGGAAAAAACATACTTACAATACTAAGGCTTTAAAGCCTTAAATGAAATAAAGTTTCAAGAACTGCTCATTGACTGGGCTACCAAAAACATCTCCTCCTTCCAGATTGTGCAAAATAAAGATATTGTTCATCTGATCTTTAGCAATGACAAGCAGTCCTGTCCATAAGGCATCAAATTTACCATGGTTTCCCTTCTTTTCCTTTAATGCATCCCTTTTGAGAACCCAATCACCAACCTAAAAACTGTCCACTTTTTCCTTCATGTCAAAGGTTTCTTTGATTTCTTGGTCAATGTGCATTTCAGCAAATTCATCAAAGACTTGTAAAAGCCTATTAATTTCATCATCATTTTCAAAAACTTTCCAGTATTTGACATTGTCAGGTAGAGATGGTCCATATTTCACCTCATCTTTGTATGCTTTCAGCCTTGGATGCTTTGCTTGGAAAGTTTTGTTGACCTGCTGAATGATAAGGTTTGCATCTCCAAACACTTTCAGACCTTTGAAGCCCATTTCTTTAGCAGCGTTTAAGCCCAACGTCAAGGCTTTGTACTCTGCTATGTTATTTGTGACCTGAAAAGTTAATTTGAAAGACAAATGAATGTATTCCTATGTAGGGGACACAAGGACTACATCTGCCCCTACAGCTTCCATAGAGAAAGCCCCATCAAAGAACATGTCCCAAATTTGTGGGCCTTCTTCCTCTATGATCTGGAAAACTGGTTTCCTAAGCTGCGTGAAGGCCAACCGAGATTCTTCAATCTGAAGAAAACAAGCTCCAAAATCAGTGTCGACAGCATAGATGGGATGATTAGTGGGATTCCTTTCATCGCTGATAATATAAGCCAACTGAGCTTCTCTGTATAATCTCCTGCTCTCACCTCCAAAAACTGGGACAATAGCATAGGACAGATCATTTTGCAATGTTTCACCTAATCTCTTGATCCAACCTCTGGAAAGCAACATGCCAAACTTGGGGGGTACATCTGCTACCACAATATCCATCATCATGCTCTTCATGAGCAAGTGAGGCAAAGTGATGGCTAGGTCCTTGATTAATCCCAGACATTTCACTTTTCTGGAGTCAAAAGAAAACAAGTCATGATAAGGCTTGGTGATGTCAAGACCCAATTTATCCATGACAGCCTTGGGCATTAGATTATGGCTGGCTCCAGCGTCTAGAAGGCAATTGTGAAGGATTTTGTCATGAATAGTCAAAGAGACATAGAATGATGGGGAGCTGTCTTCACAATTTTCAATCATTGGGCTGAGAATAACAGCGAGTTTGTCATCTTATGGATTTACATAGTCAGTGGAGGCTTAGATGGTTTTAGGCTCAAGGGCCTCGAGGATAGATTTCTTGAAGGACTCATTCTTCACTAGTTCAATCAGAGGTATAGGTATTCTTAGCTTTTGGATTTCTGATTCAAAACTAAAAGGAGAAGGAGACTTGTCAACGCCTCTTACCTCGTGAGTTGGAGCTTTGGGGATGATAGGATCAACTGTTGGTTGTTTCTGCTTATTAGCTTGTTGTACTGCAGGGACAACAACTCTTTGAATAGGAGTTTCCTTGGCATTATTCATATCTGCGTTGATCTTCATTTTGTAGAACAGCTTCACTGTCCCACTATTGGCTGATATGGTCATTGAATAATGACTTTTCATAGGCAGCTAAAGTCAAAAAGGAGGCACTGCCTTTGTCTTCCATACAGTGGATCTCGTCATCTTCTTCAAACTGTGCTTCCATGACTGCATTCTAGAAAGGGGTCTTCACCCTTTGGTCTTCATTGGCATCTTTACTTCTTTGCAGAATCTGCAACTGCTCATTGGTTCTTCTATATGGATTTGGGTCTCTAGGAGCAAAGGTATTAGGAACTCTTCCTTTACCAGGGTGCTGCTCAACCTTTAATTTGGAAATCTCAGAGGCTAATGACTCTATCATCTTGGTCATTTTATCTATCTTGGGATCTAAGGATGATGAAGACTCGCCCCTCTGTCTCCTATCAACATTCCCCTTGAGCTTCTCTGCAGCCATGATGTTTGATTCTACTTCCAAGGTTGCATCCGACATTTCAGCCAAAGTAGCACATCGCCTCTCCCTCAACAGTAAACAAAAGTTAGAATAAAAGGCACTGGCATAGATGAGTCTAATAGAGGTAGTGGTAGGTTTTACTTCAGCTGGTATCTTGTTGTACATGCGGTTAAACCTCTTATTAAAATCAGACAGCAACTCACCATTTTCCCTCTTTAAGTTGCCAAACTCGGTGTGGTAGTAGAGTAGATCCTTCTTATCCCCCCATGCTTTATGAATGCATCATCTAAAGCCTCAATATCTGCTATAGATCTTGGGGTCAATTCTTTGAACCATTTTCTAGCCTCTCCATCTAGGCTTTGGACAAAGACTCTCATCCAAACATCATCTTCACTAATGTCCAGGTTATCAGCATAGCTATAAAATGATTCAAGATGTTCTTCAGCTGTAACACCTTCAGTCCCAATGAATTTAGGCATATACTTCTGATATTCTCCAGTAGGCATAGCATTCAAGGAGTGGGCAGTACTAGAGGTCCATACTTAGCAGCTATGATTCTTTCCATTTTGGTAGGTGCTTGTGGGCCTGCCATAGCTGTGGTGGCTATAAGGGTACTGGAAGTCTGAATGACAGAGGTTTGAGGGGTGACTGATAGGACTAGAGGAGTATGATGGATAGGAGGTGAGGTTTCCTTTGGGCTTACAACAAAAGGAGAACCTAAAGAATAAGGAGCTTTATGAATCTCTGAGATTTTTTCTTCGCTGCTAGTATTAGAAGCTATACTCTCAACATGTATTTGTTCTATTACAGGATTTTCTTGAAGAGATAGAGAATATTGTTTAGATTTACATGAACCTGATGCTCCTTTCTACAATACCTTTCTTTCTTTGATGATTTTTTCAGGATCAGATACTGGGTCAGCTTGTGGCTTCTAAGGATTTTTCCGAGTATGCCTCACAAACTGAGCCAGAACTATGAAGTGGAGTCGCCAAGAGGTTCGTCCTTCAGTAGAGTCGCTAGATAGATGATTACAACCAAAAAAGTGCCCAGACTTTATCTATCATCAAAGCAGGATCTGTGTCATCTCCCAGGGAAGCTGAGCTTCAGTCTCCTCTCCCCGGCAACAGCACCAATTATGTTATCACTCCAAGAAACTCTCCTAGGTTGCAGCTCAGAGATGCCTAGTAATATATAATCTTCAATATTGTTCTCGGAACTATTGGAATGGATGAAGGTTTCGATCAAGCCAGATAACCATTTCAACTCTGTTTTCACTCCAGACATGCATGAACACCCTCAGCTTGACAAGGCTTTAGACCACTAATGCTCAATAGTTTATAGATTCAATGGATAGATGGAGAATACTAATTGTACTGGCAGATGCATACATAAACATATATGAATGGCTAGCTACAAGAAGTAAATGAAGCTTGAAAATCTAATTTATCAACACAGAGATAAGATGACAGTTATTTGGCATTAGACACAGGCGAAAACATGAATAACCTATTCAATTGCAAATCCAATTTCTCAATACAGAGATAAGATGACAGTTATCTAGACTATCCAAGTGCAAGCTTAAGACAGAGGAGAAAATGGGAATTGAACATGTAACAACAAAAGAAGCTTGTATTACTGGAATGAAGATGAGACGCTGCAAGGAACAGAGTATCCACAGTCTCCAGAAGTTGAACCCTTCATACATTTAACTTTCAACCATTTACAGGCCTTTTACAATGCTCCTAAGCTCTCAAAAGCTCGTAGTGTCTTAATCTATCCTCTCTGTTTTTTTTAACTATCTAATGCCATGACTAGGCACGCATGGGCTCGGAGGTTTCTTCTTCTGACAGCAAAGTAACAACATTCTCGTCTTTGGTTGCGCTGTCTGGGAGCTTGCTTGTGCAAGCGATGCTCCATGATCTCTTTGGGTTAATTCTGCTGCATCGTGCTGGGCCTTTTCCCTTTCCGGCTTCTGTTCGCCGGCCGCTGTCTCCCAGCAGAATCCCTCTTCTGGCATGTAGATATTATTGCATAACGCCTCTAAGGATGGTTGGCCACCTATACCTGCAATGGAATGGCTATCGGGCCTATGAAATCCCTGCAATGACCCCTTTCAAATGATAACCATGATTGTTTTCTGTTTTACACAAAAAACGATGCAACTGTAAAATCCCGCCCATCTCTGCTTATTTTGGACTTCAAAAGTCCTCAAATATGGGCTATTCCTCTATCGGGTCCACCCTCTGGGTCGCTATCGTATGTCGCTAGTGGACTGTTCCCTTGCTTCCCTTTGTATTTTGGAATATGTTAAAAACACGGAAATATATGAAAATTTGGCTTCAGCAGACCTGAAATAATATATATTTTCATTTCCGAACCCCATAAGGTCCGGGTCTTATCGCATATCGCAAGTCACTCTGGTCCCGCTCCAAGGTTCCCCTTTGTATTTTATAAATACGTCAAAACTGCGAAAATGCATTGAAAATGGCCTTTATGCGAACCTCAAATATTATGAAATAATATTTAGAATACCGTCGGGTCCAGTTTATCAGGTCTCATACATGTGTAAAGGCCCCACTCCATGTTGTTGCCCCGATGCGATATAGCAATGCGATCTAATCGCAATCGCATATCGCTCATGCCCTGGGCTATTGCTAGCGTGCTTTGTTAATCTCTGATAGCGATCCTGCGACACGCTGTGGGTCGTCGATCTGCGTGCTTGATCGACGGTCCACATTGCATCATTGATCGCCATCGCAAGTTCCACTAGATCCGCCCTTAGTCCACCAGCTTCTTACGTCGATTGCGACTGTTGACTGCAACCTCCAATTGTAACCCGCCGATCAAATCTAGACCGTTGATCGGCCAGATCGGACGATTGCTATGCGTTTCTCTGTTTATGCCTCTGATACTTAGTTTTTCACTGTTTTTATGTGTTTTTGCCTTCCAATAGTGCATTTCTGCCATGCAAAAGGTTCTTCTCTTGCGCTAGTTTTTATCCTTGGCATGATTTTACTAGCTTTTGAAAACTTTAAAGAGCATATTTGTATTCATTTTTGGGCCATTTCCAACAAGGCTAACAGGTCTAATGTTTCTACCTCATCTCCCCAACTCCTAGACAAGCAATCAGATCTCTGCTTGGCTCAATCTCCCTCTGCGTGTTTCCTGGCTGCCCAGAAATACGCATTCCTTGCTCTGTGTTGGTTGGTGGTGCTATCACTGCCCTGAAACTCCTGAAATCCTTGTATAATTGCCTCTCTAGGGCAGGCACGGATGGTCCCCCGAAGTAGAGGTTGAATCTCCCGCTTGAGAGATTTGTGGCTAAACAGCCAGTTGACTCAGCTAAACAACAGAGTGAACAGCGAAGTGATTTTGTTGCAAGATGTATCAATGAATCCCAAAATGAGAGTTGCTCCCTCCTTATAACTCCTTGGGCTTCCCTTGCCTCATGTGGGCCCCTCCATCCACCTATTCGACTTTCCCTCCAAGCTATTTGAATGGGCCAATTCAAATTCCCATGTGGGTGGCCCACACATTCTACTAGCAACCAAATTAAGTCGAATTGCCTCCTAAGTCCCTAAGTCGAAAATGATGGGTTCTCTTCCTTGGCCAAAATTGTGCAAAATTGTGTAGTAGCACCCTAAGTCCCTAAGTCGAAAATGATGGGTTCTCTTCCTTGGCCAAAATTGTGCAAAATTGTGTAGCAGCACCCTGTTACAAATGTGTTTGAGAAGGGACATGACACCTTGACACTCGTAATAATCTTCTCATCAATCTGGATCAAACCTTACTTTTGGGACAGAATTGAGGCAAATCATGTATAATTCTACTTTGATGGGCCGCCAGTATTTGATGATGACCACCGGGAGGAGAGGAAATCTGACTTTGACCCTATCACAGGTTTATCACAAAAATATGGTGGAAAATATGGTGACCACCGGGAGGAGAGGAAATCTGACTTTGACCCTATCACAGGTTTATCACAAAAATATGGTGGAAAATATGGTGATAATGATGAGGGACAAAGAGCAGTTAATCAAGAAGGGCACTTCTCTTCTCATAAGAAGAATAGAATCTGATAATAACCCTGGTGTTGATGAAGATGACAAGAAGCAGAAGATTGCAAAGAAGTAGAATATTGTATGAATTTGCAATTTTTTGATGATAAGGATTGTATTGTAAAACTTCCCATCAATGATTTGAACCATTTCCCACATCCATTATATGATAACAGTTTTCAAGCAAATGATAGCCTTTCTTCACACTGGAAGTTTTGATGAAGACAAGTATGAAGCAAGCAGAGCTAAATCTCTTGGAGGCTATGGGTTTGATCTAACTGCGTAACAAAGTGCTGGATAAGGACACCTCTAGTCTGGGATTTGAACAAGATACATATCATGAAGTAGGTCATCTTTCAGTTGTAAACAAAAAATTGCCCAATATCTCCACTGCCAAAATTTTGGTGTATAATGGAATTGAAATTCCTACTCCTGTCCGAAGGCTAACATATGTTGAAGCCATGGACCACTGCAGTTTTGACGGACCAAATCTTTGTTACATGATGAAGTTGGTAAGTATTTCTGCAATTTTCAGCAGAATATATTTGAAATTTTTTATTCATTTTGTACAATCAAGTGGGATCATCAAGACTTCGGTTGTGCCTATGGAATCAAGAAAATGTTCAAAAACAAGTTTGAAAAAAGGAAATATCAGTTGCTTCATCTTCCATTCTTAGGACAAAAATCACTTTTGAAAATGAGAAGAAAGGAAAAATGAACATTGAACTGCACATAAATTTGGTAAATTCACACAATATGAAGAGAAGGCTGATCTAGAGAAGGTGGCAGCTGTGATGCTGATGTGAAGCGTGAGTTTTTTTCTTTTCTTTTGAGACTACTTTTAGAAAAGGAAAATTGAGTGAACACCAGTGATTTAATACACGTCCGATGGAGATTCCTGCACATAACTATTCAAGATCCGATGTGTCTATCTCTTCTATTATGATCAAATAGACATGAAAGGTTCATTGTGCTAACGAAATCATGAAGTGGTTACAATGGCTCACTAATTTCAACTGGCACTGGTTTCTTGCACATTTTTCATTTTGATGAGATTCTAGGGTTCTTCAGTGTTCCCAAGAATAACACGTCCCCAAGTGGGAGCCAAATGTTACCCACCATTTTGGCATTTTGGAAAACTTGCTCAGAAATGGTGGAGTATAGTGGAGTATCATGGCGGATTCAACAATTGACAAAATGATAGGAAGTATTAGTACAGGGTTCATATGAGTTTTGTGTTTATTAAGTGCCATGGTATCTAAACCAATGGACACAGAATTTTTTTTTCCACATTAACACTAAAAAGAAATGGGTCAAAGAATTGAGTTAAAATAAGCTACAGGCATCTACCTAGAACCATGTCAGTGATCTGATTTTGAAAATCTAGTCAAGTATTATCAAAATTGAAAACCAGATCAATCCATCCACAACTCTGTTTGTGAATCTCCAGGTACATGGATAGAATGCACCGATGGGTGTGATGGGTTATAGTTACTATGATCATGAGGATACAACTGTGATGAACCAGTCATCCTTGATCATGGATTGGAGCATTGCATTGTGATGAAAAAAATCCTAGACAACTAGGGGATCGCAGCTCCAAATGAGATGACAGCATATCATGAATATACACCTAAGCAGACCCCTGTAAATGTCAGAGTTGACATGCCAAGTTCAATGGTATTACTAGATGGTGTGTAGCATATACAAGTTCACTCCTCGAAGTCACAAGACATAGTATTCGCTGTTGTAGAAGTGAAGCTAACAAGAAACAACCATGATGTCCACAGGCCTCTTAGAGCTACAAAGCAACGAATCCTGTGGCATTTGGGAAGCCAAAATTTGCTGGCTATACTTTTAAAGAAGAGCATACGCTCTAGTTGCATGAGGCACATCAGACTGGTGATATTGGAAAAGTAGTGTCAACCTCACATTGTACTTAGCCAAATATAATTGAATGAAATGACCATGGAATGACAGCTTCTACGAGAAAAAATAGAATTTTGATGGAAGGAACTATGGTAAATAAATGCTCTAAAGGTGAAACACGCATGCACTAAGAGGAATCTGCTTCTAGAAATTGATAGTCGGTGCATTATGAAATTTTCATTCCAGGACACATAATACATGTACCTTATAACGGGATACGTGTCTAGAGATGATATGATGACTCTTCTTATGCAAGAGGATGCTGCATGGTTCTATATTTCAAAGTGTATCCCAACTATTCACTCGATTTATGACAGAGTAGCAACATCCAGTTGACATGGCTGATAAAAGTGCATTAAACAATTTGCACTTAGACTTGACGTACACACCGGGCCTTATCATTTGTTTCAGGCCTACAGGAGAAATGTACCTTGGCCTGAGAAGGACAAATCCCTTGGACATCTGTATACAAGCCATAAGGCGGAGGTTTCATTAAAGGGGCGCTCCCACGTAAACACAAGACAACAGTTTCAGGCACATAAATGTAGAATGGAAAGACTAGGGTTATATATATATATATAAGAGCGTATGGAATACAAGGAAATGATGACCTGGCCAACCTCGGTTAAGGAGTGTTGAATATTTCAATTAGAACATGGAATATATTTGAAGGGCCGACCTAAAACATGAATTTGGGTATTGAGATGACCTGTGGTATAAAGGACTGCCCTGACAATTGTTTTAGCTCATTTAAATTGTGGAAAAGATGCAAGTCTTCAAAATGGTTTTGGAGGACCCAAGTTTCCACTTTGGATGATGACATGAAGGATGGAACACCCACTCGGAGCCCTTACATCCACATGTGAAGTATTGAGTTGTTAGTTGCTTGGTAGGAGAAGAGTACAAGCCCTTGGGCAATCTTTGAAGGACTACCTATTTTGAGTAGCAGCACCTTTGAATAGGGCATATATTCAATTGGAATCCCACATAGGGATGGAGCATTTTTTGGGAGATCCTTTGGAGGCTAGATGTTGCGTGCTAAGAGCCTCTACACTCCTCATTTATGGAGACAAGTCATTTTTGAAGGCTTGTGACCCTTGATTTTTGCATCATTTAAATTAAATTAATTGTAGAAGAGGGCCTTTTGCCACTCCATGGGCTAGAATAAGAGTTTTAGACCTAAGGAATTAATATTTTAATGTAAAGGAAGTTGAGCATCCCTTTATAAATAGAGATGCACTTACTCTCATTTTCTCATGGATGGATTGGGAAGAAATCTCTTAGCAAGTCTAAAACTTCTATAATTTTTGTTTCTATTAAATTTGGCTATGGATGAATGAGTTGATCAACCTCTTAGAGAGAACTTGTTGATGTGGATAGTTCTCTTTTCATGGATGATTATATTAGTAAACTCTAATGAATGCATGCTAAATTTTTTTATTTTTTTTTTATATATATAATACTACCTAAGCACCCATGGGGGATTTGAACCGGTGACCTATCGTAAGGAGTGCCTTAACAGCGCACCCATTCACCGTCAATCCAAAGCCCCGTGGGTTGAATGCATGCTAAATTGAGTAAGTTGTCTTTTTTTATTATGTTTATCTTGATGGATAATGGTTATTAAGAAGTCACCCAAGTAATTGTTGGTATGTTTATCTCAATATTTTCCTTGGACAAGATTTTCCTTGGACAAGATTTTTATCGAGTTCTTTTGAGGTGACCTATGTGAAAGCTCTCTCCCTTATTTATCCTTGAAGATTGCAGAACACCCAGGTCAAACCACACAAGTAATGTGTCCCTTAGTCTTCGAACATAAATTCATCTCAATTTTTCTTCAAACCACACAAGTAATGTGTCCCTTAGTCTTCGAACGTAAATTCATCTCAATTTTTCTTCAAGTGCGTTGATCATGTAACTCCATATTACCCAAAAATATATTCGCAAGTTGAGGCATTGATCTTCTATCCTTCACTTTTTCTCTTTTAAAATCCTTGTAAACCATTTTGTTTGGGTTTACTCAGTGTTGCGGGGGAGCGCTCCCTCCTCCCTCGCTCCCGCTCCCAATCCGCGCTTCGGGAGCGCGCTCCCGATAAAAAAATTTGCGCTCCCTGCCAATTTAGGGATCGACATCGGGAGCGTCGCTCCCGGAGCGAATTTTTAACGCTCAGGAGCGATCGCTCCCGAGCGTTAAATATTCGCTCTGGGAGCGATCCGGGCGGAAAAAAACCTGCGAATGCGAAATTTTTTTCTAATTTTTTTTTAAAAATTTGTTTTAAAAGTCCAATGGGGCAAACAAACATTTCATTATCACTTGAATGAGAGCCAGAGCAAGGAGAGCAAGAGCAAAGGAGCGAGGAGAAGCGAGGAGCAATTGCCGAGGAGCGAGGAGCAAGCCTGCAGAGAGGTAAGTAACTTAGTAATTTAGTTAGTTTAGTTAGTTTAATTTAGTTAGGTAGTAATTTAGGTAGTTTAATTTAGGTTATTAACTATATCTAGTAAAAAAATTATGAATCTAAATTAAATTAATAGATTAAAATTATTAAATTAATTAATCTAAATAAATTAAATTAATTTGCAGATTCAAAAGCCTAAAAATATCAAATATCATGGACCTGGTTATATTTCTTGGGATTTTCCTCTTCTTGGTCCCTTTTATGGTTATTATGGTGCTGGAGAGTAGGAAACGGAGGGGCCAAAATGAAGAGGGGGATGAAGAAGCTGGAGAAAATGGATTTGATGAAAACCCCGATGAGGAGGAGCTGGAGGAAGGTGAACATGACTCTCATAAAACTAAACAAGACCAAACCCCATTGTGGAAATATGTTAACAGGCCTGAAGCAGAGAAAGGGGGTGGAACCACTAAATTTCATTGCCCCCATTGCAACAATGATTACACAGGTTCATACACCCGTGCTAGAAAACACCTCTGCGGGAAAAGGCCATGGGATGGAGACAAACAAATAGGAATCAAAACTTGTCCAGCGGTGTCAGCAACGGATAGAGCCAAATACATAAGAGAAGAGGAGGAAGCCCAATACAAATCAAAAAAATCAAGGGGTTTCTTTGAACGAAGCTCACAATCACAAAGAACTCCTTCAGCATCCTCCCAAGGCAGTGGATATGGAGGCACAGGGTCATCAGGTTTAAGGCGTTCAACCATATCAGATTTCCTTGATGAGGGGTGTAGGAATGATGTGGATTCAAAGGTTTACAAGTTTCTCTATGCATGTGGGATACCATTCAATGTTCTTCGCTCACCTTATTGGCACGAAATGGTTTCTGCCATAAATGATGCCCCTAAAGGATACAAGAGCTCTGGGTATGACAAGGCAAGAACCGTTGGCCTTGATAATGAAAAAGCAAAAATATCAAATTCTTTGAATAGAATGACAAGTTCTTGGACTGACCATGGGGTGTCCATTGTATCTGATGGATGGACAAATGTAAAAAGCAAGCCATTGATAAGTGTTCTTGCTGTGTCTGTTAGTGGTGCCATCTTTCTAACTGCACATGATTACTCAGACAAGTTCAGGACCGACATCAACATTGCAGAAGCATTACTTGAAACAATTGACCGTATTGGGCCATACAATGTCATCCAAGTCATCACTGATAATGCTCCTAATTGTAGGGCAGCGGGAGCAATTATTGAGGATAAATACCCCAACATATTTTGGTCTGGATGTTTGGTTCACACATTGAACCTTCTGATGCATGATGTTGTCAAGAACAAAAATGCACAATACCAATGGATTGGTGATTTGTACAAGAAAGGCAAACAAATGATAAAATTTATTACAAATCATAGCAATACACATGGCCTTTTCCGCAGTCACCCAAGATTGGAGTTGTTGAAGATTGCGAAGACTAGATTTGGCAGCTATTACCTCACCTTCAGGTGCCTTTTGAAGGTAAGAGAGTCATTGGCTAGCATGGTATCAAGCCCACATTGGCAGGTATTAAAGGAAAGGGCTACAAATGTAGCTGACAGGCAAGGTTTTGAACTGGTGGAGGAGGCCACTCTTGATGGTCAGTTTTGGACAAGTGTGAGGCAAGTGTTGGATTTCACCAAGCCCATTTATCACATGATTCGGTTTGCAGATATAGACAAACCAGTGATTGGCGAGATGTATGAGCAGATGGATACCATGTTGGGGCAAATAAAAGATATTGTTCATAACAAAGATCCCGACTTGTACAAAATGATTCACGATTTTGTGTGTACAGTGGAATAAACTTAATCTTCCACTACATTGCTTGGCGTATATCCTTACGCCAAAATACTACTCTACATCTTGGTTGGGCCAACCTGCACCAGGGGGTGGGATTAGGACCAAACCCCATTTAGATGAAGAGGTAACTAGTGGATATTTGCAAGCATTGGAAAAGTTGATACCTGACAGGGAGGAATGTGCAACTGTGCGCCTTGAAATAGGCAAATACTTCAATGGCACTGGTTTGTATGGTAACTTCCATGCAATGGATGAAAGAGATAGATTTGATTCTCTCACATGGTGGGAAACATATGGCGGCCAGGGACTTTTGCCAAAATTGGCAAAAAAAGTTCTTTCACAGGTTGTAAATACTTCTTCTGCAGAGAGGTGTTGGAGCACCTACAGCTACATACACAATGTGAAAAGGAACAGACTCAATGAAAACCGAGCAGAAAGCTTGGTTTATGTGCATTACAACTTGAGGTTGTTGAGTCATCACTGTGATCGGGCTAATGAGGATCCCACATATAGAATTTGGGACAATCACCCAGAGGATGACAATTTGGAGGATGGCATTGTACATATTGAAGAACTGGAAGAGGAACTTGTAAGGGATGAAGATGATGCTTCCATGCCACCTCCACCTCCACCTCCATCATCCAGTAGCAGTGCTCGAGGTCCGAGTCTTGTTCCTTTGCTGCCGCCACCTTCATCTACACCCTCACGTGGAGGTT
>APFE031011626.1:52252-117789 GCA_000404065.3 Pinus taeda | reverse complement strand
ATATATTTTTAAAATCGCTCCGAGACTCGCTCCCAAACCGGGAGCTTCTGAAAATGGTCGCTCCCGCTCCTAAGTAACATAGGGTTTACTCCTCAAAATCACCATGTAATTTTGTTGAATGAGTGTGTTTCAAGACCTTTCTTGAACTTATCTTGGTTGACCTAAGCCTTCCAATCAACCATTGGACCCTTCAAACACAAATCTAGAAATTACCTTCAAACCCTAAAAACCCTAAATCCTATCTTAGAGAGGTTGACGCATGTGAAAGCTCCATCCCTTCACCATGTAATTTTGTTGAATGAGTGTGTTTCAAGACCTTTCTTGAACTTATCTTGGTTGACCTAAGCCTTCCAATCAACCATTGGACCCTTCAAACACAAATCTAGAAATTACCTTCAAACCCTAAAAACCCTAAATCCTATCTTAGAGAGGTTGACGCATGTGAAAGCTCCATCCCTTGTTTATCCTTGAGATTGTAGGATGCCTAGGCCAAACCTCTAAGGGACACAATTAATGTCTCCCTTATTCTTTGAAGCTAAACCCATTCCGATTTCTCTTAGAGTGTGTTGATTGTGCAACTCTGTATGCCCACATAATATATTGGCAAGCTAAAGCACTGATATTCTATCATCCATCACTTTATCCCTTTTAAAAACCCTTTAAACAGTTTTGTTTGGGTTTACTCTTCGAAATCACCTTGTAATCTCTTGAGTGTGTGTGTTTGGGGACCTTGGTCAAGCATATCTTGGTTGACCTAAGCCTTCCAATCAGTGATCAGACAATTCAAACTCAACCTAGAAATTACCTTCAAAGCCCTAAAATCCTTAACAATCTTATCTTAGGGAGAGCCCCCCTTGAGCTGAAGGAGAATCAACCATAAGTGAGAAAAGAGGTGGTGATGTGACAATGGCCACCTCTTAATTATGTAGAGTCTCAAGTTTCAACTTTAGGACTTTATCACAATAATTGCAAGATTTTGTTGTATCAAGACCTCTGCCGCAAACCATCATGATCGAGTTAGTGTGCAAAGTTGCAAACTAAGGCCCAACTGAAGTTGGTTGAAGAATGGCAAAAAGATGTGTGTAATGCTGAGGTCTAAGGCTTGGTCTTGAGCCAAGTTAGTTCCAAATAAAGTTGATTGGAGAATGTCATAAAGATGTATTAAGATGAGGTCTAAAAGGAGTTGTTGGAGTGATGTTGAAGTCTAAACCTCACTCAAAACCCTCCACATACAAAAGTTAGATAGTGTTTCCTAGCCTTCTATAGAGGCCAAATTTTTCTGCTCCTTATATTGCCTTGCTATGGTAAGTTCCTGCCAAACGCGCGTTCCTATATGATCAATGATGGAGAGAATCCATAATGCTTTTGCTTCTTCATCCAAGATGGAGAGATGATGTTTGAATTAGAGAAATGTATTCAAGAGCTATAGAAGCATCTAAGTGACATGAAGCGGCCATACAAAAGGTTGTCGATAATATGGAGTTTAAGGACAAATTTGTCTTGTTTTAATGAAATTGTTGAGACAAAAACACACAACAGAGAAACCCACATGCTCCAATGGCACAAAGTTCCTAGTCCTCCTCCCACATGTAGATGAAAACTAGTATGGTTGTAAGCAAGATTAAAACAAATATTTTGTTTCATCCATTTCTACAAACCCTGCTTAGTTCAAGGCAAATTTTCCTTATCTAGGTAGAGATTTTGATTATCTTTCTTTACCCATAGTGCTCGTAAATTTATATGAACACACATATATAAGAAGCGACAAAAGAATTCAATTAAAACATGGAACCATAAAATTATGTAGTAGCAAATGAGTAAATTGACTCATACATACCTCCTTCACCTTTCTTGGTTACATCCATTGAGTCTTCATCAAGTCGAAGCCCACAATATCTGATGTTAGGGCATGCCTTAATTTCCCCACCCATTCAACCAAATATAAAAATCATGAGAAATATAAGGAATAAAATAGAAAGCAAACATGAAAAGCAAAACACAAAACCAAAAATTAGCATGGCGATGCTCACAATGCAAAAAAAAAGCAACCATAGTTGTAGAAAAACAAAAGCACGTGAATAAATAGCAAAAAAATAAATAAATAACAAATAAATACAATAGGCTTGGACTCTTCTTTGCAAGCTCATAAGGCATCCACGACCAATCAAGGACATCCTGCACACCAAAGAATAGAAAACTATTAAATAGAAACCATAAAATCTCATGAGAATTTTTAAACACACTAAATATCTTATGAAAAATATGAAACAAAACAACATCAGGAGGATTCATAGTAGATTGCATGGATTTTGCACCAAAAGAGAACTTGCCTATGCCTCTACCTCTTCACTATAATACAATGTTCCTAACACATATATTACAATAGTTTCATCAATTATCCTCGGTGTTACTTTTCCTGCATTAAGTTGCACTCCGTATTTAAATAAATGACAAATAATGTAAAATGTCTCTAACTTAAAAGAACACAAAATACAACCATACATACCACTTCAACCTTTGCCTTCACCCACTACAAAATGGGATGTGCAACAGCTCGATATCCACAACATGCATTGTTAGAACCTACATTTTTTCCCACAAACGAAACCCACCAAAATCCAAATCATAAAGTATTCAATAGAGCACATAAATTTTATACAAAATCTGTAAAAGACACCAAAAATATCAAGAGAAATATTAAACAAATACTGAAATATGTTATCATAAATCTTAAACGATGATTAAAAAAATTATACAAAGACAAACTCACAAACCTTAAATAGCCAAGGAGGGAGAAGCATCAATATAATTGAAATGAGAATTTCATAATAAAGTGTATGTGTGTTTTGCACCGAAAGAGAACTCACCATCTACCCATGCTTCTATGGTGATGGTCTATGCCCCTCTCATATAGACATTTCAATAACTTCATCAATAGTGCTTCACTTTCCTCTACATGCACAACACTTCCTTTAAATCTAAACACAAGATATATTGATGTACAACAAATGAGTTAAGTTCAACCCACATAAAACCAAGAATACCTCCTACTAGCATTTCCTTTAAATCTAAACATAAGATATAATGATGTACAACAAATGAGTTAAGTTCAACCCACATAAAACCAAGAATACCTCCTACTCCTTACTCTTCTCCTCGCCCATTGCACCTATGGAATCTACATCAATTCTAAAGCCACAACATGGGCTATTATTAGAGGTAGAACCCACCCTTTGCCTTTACAATTTCACCTGCTACATTTTCCCACATCATTCACACAAGTGTATTTCATCAGTGTCATTAACACTCCTCCACATCCTTGATCTACATTTCCTTGCAGTCAATTGATAAAGAAATGACAAATGCTATAATATGTCTCTAATTTAAATGAATATATATATATATATATATAACCATACATACCTCCTTCCCACATCATTCACACAAGTGTATTTCATCAGTGTCATTAACACTCCTCCACATCCTTGATCTACATTTCCTTGCAGTCAATTGATAAAGAAATGACAAATGCTATAATATGTCTCTAATTTAAATGAATATATATATATATATATATAACCATACATACCTCCTCTTCCTTAGTGTTCGTCTTTACCCATTACATTGTAGAATTTATGTCATCCCTAAACCCACAATATGGGCTGTTAGGAACAACCTTAATTTCTCCACCTACTGAGCCAAACAAAAATAAACCAAAAAATATTAAATAAAGACCAAAAAATCTTAATAGGACACCAAAAATCTCACGAGAAACATCAAAGAGATAGAGATAGTGAAATATTTCACAAATAGTAAAATGCATTCTAAGAAATATTAAACATATAGTGAAATATATTAGGAGAAATAATAAACAAAGATGAATCTTATGAATAATATTATACAACAAGAGAACTCACTCTCTACATCAATGTGTCTGCCTTCATTATAGTGTCCGGCATCTATCTCGCACAAAGACATTTAGTTGCTTCATTAGTGCTCCTCCACTTTCCTTAACCTGCATTGCAATTTAAATTTAAAAAAGCACATGATATCATAACGAACCAACAAATGAGTAAAATTAAAATGAACATGGAACCATATAATTATGTAGTTGTGAACAAGTAAATTCCTCAAGACATACCTCCATCACCTTTCCCACTAGACTTTTGAAACTAAACCTCCATCGCCTTTCCCACTACACTCTTGAAACTAAACCTCCATCGCCTTTCCCACTACACTCTTGAAACTAGACGCACAAAGCGGGTTGTAAGGACCTATTTAATCTCCCCATCCGTTGAACAAAAAAAATGATAATAATAATGAAAGTAAAAAAAAATAGATAAGAAAGGCACACAAGAAAAACAAAATATCAAGGCACAAATTAGCATGGCCATGCTTATTAAATGCAAAAAAAAACCCTGAAAACAAAATATCAAAAAAACCACAACAATAGCAAAAAATCAACCAAACTAACAAAAAAGAAACAAGCAAAGAGAAACAATAGATGGAAATTTTGATCTACAACCGCAAAATGCTTCAATGGCCAACCAAGAACACCCTACACACCAAAAAAATATTATGAAAAATATTAAATACACACAAAATGTTGTGAGATATATGAAACAAAGATTGAAATATCCGATGAAAAATCTTAAATATAGATAAACATTATTTTGTTTAATCTTATACACTAAAAAGTACATCTCATTCAAACACTAAATAGCATCAACTCGCATCTACCTTTGCCTCTGCACTCTACGAGAATCTCTCTCCCCTAAACACATTTCAATATCCAATATCTTTATTAGTGATCCTTCACATTGCATTATTTGCATTGCATTGCACTCAATAAAATATTATGAAAAATATTATATACATGCAAAATGTTGTGAGATATATGAAATACAAATCAGAACATCTTTTATGAGTAATCTTAAACAAAAACCAAATATATGAATAATCTTATGCACTAGAAAGTATAGTTTATATAAACAAAATCATTTGGGGATTATATATAGGTAAATAGTGGATCATATATGGATATTTGCATAAAAAATGAACTAACCTCTGCATTTGCACTCTACTACAATCTCTCCCTCGCAGATATTTTGGTAGTTTAGTTAATGATCCTCCACATTACATTAGCTGCATAACATTGCACCCAATAATTAGATTAGCTGCATAACATTGCACCCAATAATTAGATAACTGACATAATGTAGGATGCCTCAAATTTAAATAAACACAAATGGAACCATACATATCACCCTACCCTTCATCTTCACCCACTACAATTGTGGAATCATGGGTTGCGAGGACTTGGCCTACTTTTCCACTCAATGTACCAAATAGAAACCAAAATATACACTTAATATATTATGAGAAATTGTAAACCAAGACAAAAAGTCTTAGGAATAATATTAATTCCTTAAAACCATAATTCCTCAATAAGGAAGGAGGAGAATTGTTGTATTGGAACAAGATATCCATGCCGAAATTAAAAGAAAACCCACCTTTTGTCTTTGTACTCTACTACACTTCTCCAATTCTCTCTCACACAAAAATATTTCGGTGAGTTTCATTAGTGCTCCTCCACCTTTTACCTACATTTACAATGCATTCATTATAGAATAATCCCAAGTAATATAAAATACATCTAAATTAAATAGACACACGTCGACCATACCTACCTCCTCCTCCTCCTTAGCCTTCCCCTTCAACAAATGCACCAATCGTATCTACATCAGCCCCAGGCCTTGCCATTATATCTCCACTTTCTAAACCCAACGAAAACCAAACCAAAAATTAATAAAGACCAAAAAAATTTATGACAACAAAAAAAATCCTATGATAAATAGTAAACAAACATTAAAAGATATTATGAAAAATCTTAACCTCAAGCCAAAACAAAAAATCTTATCAATAACATTACACAAAATTACATCTTATGAAATGACCAAATATAATAAACCTTTAATAAAAAAGAGGGAGGAAAACCACTATATTGAAAGCAAAAAAAAATGTCCATACTGGAACTGAAAAACAATTCACCCTAGCAAAAGAAAACTCACCCTCTACCTTTGCACTCTCCTACACTACTCCAAGTCTCTTTTCCACAAAATATTTCAAAAGTTCCATCAATACATGTTCACCATTTTTTACCTACATTTACATTGCACTCAACAAATAAAAAAAACCCAAATAATATAAGATGCATCTATTTTAAAAAGACGCACATGATATAATGATAAGCAAAAAATAACAAATTAAAATGGGCATGAAAACATATAATTATTTAGTAGCAAAAGAGCAAACTTCCTCATACATACCGTCTGAAAATATTGAAGTAATGTTATACACTAAAAAAAATATCATATGCAAACACCAAAAATCACAAACCTTACAACAACCAAAAAAAATATTGCAAAAAATAACTCACCTCAACATTTCCCTCTACACTACCACAATGCCTCTCTCACACAACTATTTAATGAGTTTCATTAACAGTCCTTTGCTTTATCTACATAGCCATTCTCACAAAGGCAAAAAAAAGTTAAAACACATCAACGCAGTTAAAAAACAAAATAGCAATACCAATAGCAAAAAACAACATAACAAAAGGGAAAAAAAAGGACAATAAAGAACACCTTACATGACAAAAAATAAAATATTAGAAAAAGACCAGGAAATCTTACGAGGAGTATTAAATACACAAAGAGCTTCTTACAATAAATATGAAACAAAGTTATCCCGCAAGAAATCTTAAACAAAGACCATAAATCTTATATGTAATCTTTCATGTGTAAGTAAATATATTTTATACAAACATCAAAAATCATAAACCCTCGCTAGATAAGGAGGGAGGAAAGCTATTGTATTTGAAATAGAAAAGCTTTCATAGAACTCATGCCAAATGAACTCACCTCTTTCTTGACTTTGCACCTTAATTTCGCCTGTCTCACACAGAAATAATTCAGTTGTTTTATCACTAATCCACAGAAATAATTCAGTTGTTCTATCACTAATCCTCCACATTCGCTTACCTGTGTTACAATGCATTTAATAAGTGAATAAATGACAAATAATCTAAAATGCCTCCTATTTATCAAAACACACATAGAGTCGTATCTTCTTAGTGTTCACTTCCATCCACTGCATTTGTGGAATAAATCTACATCAATCCTATACCTCTACAATTTGTTAGACTGAAGAAGTAAAAAAAATTATTTAATAATATAACAATGATTATAAAAATAAAAAACAAAAAATAAACCATACATATTGTGAAAATTCCCTTGAAGTGCAGCAAACAGAAATTAATTCTCTTAATTGATTAAGAGTTTATTAATTTTCTAATTAATTTCTAACTAATACCAAATTAATCACACTACAATTTCTTCACCAAAAATAAATACTGCGGAAGCAAAAATAGGAACTGATAAACACTGGCATGCACATAAAATTAACACAGTTGTTTTGGACAAAAGTCCTCAGAAAAACCCAATGTGGGAAACCAGTACAGCAGTTGAGGGTTTATTTTATTGTGCAACAGTGAAAATCCGAGTAAAATCTTTGGAAGCCCAACTAACTATCCAATCAGCAAGATTTGACAGAAAATATTTGGGGAGAAGTTTCTCTCACTCCACTGTTGATTTGGGGTAGCATCGGATGTGGTCTAGCCACGAAATTTGGTGGAAAGGTTGGGGCACATGAGATCTCCAATACCCAAAAAGGGTTTGGGCAGATTTTAAATAGTTTGGGAGATATTAAAATATTGAGTCCCTAAGTCTAAACTTAGGGAAATTAAAATATTAATGTGAATTAATATAAAACTGTGTTACAATGGTCCAAAAATCATGGATCAAGCCAGATCTAATCTTAGTCGTTGATTAGGGACTTAATCTCAGTCGTTGATATGTCAAAGAGAAAAGTATAAAAGGGGGCTTGAGAGTCACTTGGAGATCACACCAGATGATTAGTCATTCTATTCTCTAGAGCGGGGTTTGCTAAGAGAGATAGAATCAACGATCAGAGTTCCAGCTGAGGAGCATTGAGTACAGAGAGACAGAGAGGCATAGATAGTGCCGGGAGACCAATGCAGGAGCCAGAGAGAGTGACACAATAGCAGCCAGGGCTCACGCAGGGCCACATAGAGGAAGTCAGGAGCTGCGCAGTGCTTTAGAGAGGCCAGCGTTGCTGACGCAGAGGGCCAGAAGGCTGACATAGGGCCTCCTGAGGCTGACACAAGCCCATTCAGGGTGACGCAGGGCCAGCGCTAGGCAGAGAGAGGCTGACGCAATCCAAAAAGGCAGACGTTGTGGTTTCTGGGGCAGATTGGAGCTGAGGAGCTGCCAAAGGGTTTATCCGGGGTTTCAGCCGGGATATTTGTCTCAAACTGAGAGGTACTAATGCCAAGGAAATTCTCTGTTGAGTAAGCCGGATTTGGCAACCAGATTGTCCTCTAAAATTGCTTAATAAGAAAACCCTCAGGTAGCTGCATGGGTTTTCCCGCATTAGCTTTTTCCAGGGACATTGGTCCAAAAATAACAATGTCATTTTGTGTGCTTGTTTTTGTTTCCTTCAGTTGATGATCTGTAATATGTTGAGCATGCACTAGTGTTTGTTTTTCAGTATTTACATTGTAAATAACTTGTTAAGTAACAGAACAAGTAGGTAGGAATAAATCAGTAAAGTGCATGGAGGGTTTCTAACTGGTAGACTTAGAAACTTCAACATCCACAAGCAAACCCCGGCCTCTGAAAATTGGTCGTCCAACCTCTGCACAGGCCCGCACGGCTTATGATCAATCTATGCGACTATACTGGGAAAACCCGCACGACCCTCGCAATTGTATGGGGAAAACTCGTCCGACCATAATTGTGACCCATCAGGAAATTTTGCATGACCCTTACGGCTGATTTGGATTAGTTGTGTCGTGGAATACTTCAATCACTCACTTTTGCCTCTTCCGAATCTGGAAATCCTCCTCCGAATCACTGTCTCGACCCCTTTGACACTTTGTTACTCAATCTCGAACTTGATCACTCTTTTTGAAACACCTGCACTAGAGAATCAATCTGTCTAGATCACTGAGTATATGCAATTGGTCTCACACTCTCAAATGCTTCTCACCTGCAAGTGCTCTCCAAAAGTATATTCTCCATCTACCCATTGGTTGCTTCTTATAATCTCCAATTGAGACTTCAACGGCCATGATTAAAACTTAATAAATGGTTGAGATTATCTTCTAAGTTGATCTGTGTGAGTTTTTAGATGATTCACACCCTTCTCAATTAATTTTTATTAATTAACCCCTTTTTCGAAGTTACACTTAGGAAATTTTAATTATGGTCAATTAATTTAATTGAGCCATCTCTAAGTGGAATTTCGAGAAACAATTTTTGGGTTTTGGAAAACTCGTTTGTTTTAGCCTCTCCACAAAGTCTCAAGACTATAATACCATCTAATGCTACAAAAACTAACACTCCCTATTAGTGTTGAATTGTTCCAACACCCTGTCTCTGCATCACCCTCTATACATGTTGTTGATGTCTGGCCACTGTGACTACCTACCACTGCCCACCAACCACTGCGCAACTCTGATATTGCATCTATGTCGTTGCTGACACTGCTATACTACTGCCAACTCTGCATCTGCATTGCAACTCCCTCATCTGTTGTTACTGCTCCTGTAATTACTGCAACTGAGAAGCATCTGGAATACTGAATCAATTGTGCCTTTGTGATGCATCTATCTCCTGAACGTCTGACTGCTACTAGCCTCTGCACTATCCACTGAAGGATTTGTGCTGCTACTAACTCTACACTGAGCCACCTACTCTGTTGTCAACACTACATCTACGCTCCATAGCACCTAACTGCAACTAGTCTGCAACTATCACTTAGAAACCTGACTACATCAACCTACACTGATCCATCTTGCTATTGAATACTGTGGGCTCATGTAGCAAGGTAATGATCCATGAGGACACCTCAATGGATCCAGCCCAAACTCTATGCTGCTCTCGGACTATAGCTCCATATTGCCCCACCTCTCTCTTGAAGGTATAGCTGCAAACATGGCAAAATCTTCCTCCAACCTGGAGGACAATTGGTCTATCTTTGCAGATGTTGTCGCCTGGTCCTGCTTCTCCTACTTGTCCTTCTTCCTGAGAGGACATTGGGTACTGTAGTGGCCACTCACCACACCCGAAGCAGTTGACCTTAGGTAGGCCCTTCTTCTTCTTATTCGCCCCCTATCCTTGACCGGGAACCTTTAATACAAGGGCCACATTTTATTCTTCCTTCTCACCCTTCGAACCCTTGTTATTGCTTCCGCTAATAGAGCTCTTTACTAGAGCTCACGTCGTATCCTCCTGTTGCAAGTCTGACCACATCCAATCCCACCTTGGCAAAGTGTCTCATCCCAAGATGCTTTGGAAAAAGACTTGCCACTCCTTAGAGACACTATTTAGGGCCAAACACACAAGCTCTATAGGTTGAGGCGCTTCCCCAACATCTGCAAGTTGATCCCGTATTTCCTTAATTATGGTGAGGAAGGGAACTATGCCTTCACCCTTCTGCATCCTAATATTTCTCAACTTCTCTTGCAGGAACATCTTCCGCTACTTGGAAGGATTCTGATATAGCTGAGCAAGAGCATCCAACATCTCTTTGGTTGATATATGCGAGACTATATGGTCTCGGACTCCATCCAAGATCATCCACTTCACCTTAGCCATCTCTTTCCTATATTCCTTCAGTTGATATGCATCATTCGGTACTGCCACAAATTCTCTACATAGGTCTTCAAGCCAAATTCATTCATCTGGCAAGAGTGACATCCTAGCCTTCCAGATGACATAGTTGGAAGCTCCCTCCAACCTATCCTGATCTCCAAGCCCAATTGTGGCCATCTCTAAAATACTCTAAACTTAGATAAAAAGATCTATCTCTGTGTGTGCACTTTCTCTTCCACCCAACATTGAATCTGCTCTAGCAAACTACTATAAAATCTCTCTTTGTGTGTGCACTTTCTCTTCCACGCAACACTGAATTTGCTCTAGCAAAATGCTGCAAACCCTCTGTACCCAGACAAGAATCTGCTCTACGCAAATTTGAGTCGCCGCTACTCCTGGTTGCACTGCACTCGCAACTTTTCCGTACTCGCGTGATTGTTCAGTTTGAACTCACGCGATCCTTGCAGTTGTACAAAAAATATCTCGCGCGACTCTCGCAACTGTTCTGAGCTAACCCGCGCAACTCTCTGAAAAAATCGTACTCCAACTCCCTCTAAGCTGCAAATTTATCTTTTCCACTTCTGAGCCTCCTGTCTGTCAAATACGCTCTGATACCGTGTGAAAATTCCCTTGAAATGCAACAACTGGAAGTTAATTCTCCTAAATGATTAACAATTTATTATTTTTTTATTAATACTAAATTAATCACGCTGTAATTTCATCACCAAAAACAAATATTGTGGAAGCAAAAATAGGAACTGAGAAATACTAGCACACACACAAAATTAACACAGTTGTTTTGGACAAAAGTCCTCGGGAAAAACCCAATGTGGGAAAACCGGTGTAACAACTGAGGGTTTATTTTATTATGCAACATTGAAAATCTGAGTACAATCTTTGGAAGCCTAGCTAGTTATCCAATCAACAAGACCTAACAAAAAATATTTGGAGAGAAGGTTCTCTCCCTCCACAAGCAAAACCTTGGCCTTTAAAAACTAGTTGTCCAACCTCTATGTAGGCCCTCATGACTTTTGATCGATCCACACAACTATGCTAGGAAACTCCTCACGATGCTCACAGTTGTACGAGGAAAACCCGCGCGACCATGATTCCGACTCGTCAGGAGATTCCGTATGACACTTGCAGCTGATATGGAATACACCGACCACTCACTTCTGCCTCTTCCAGATCTGGATATCCTCCTCTAGATCATTGTCTTTGCCCCTATGACACTTTGCCACCCGATCTTTGACTTTCACTTCTGTTGAATCACCTACACTAGAGAATCAATTTTTCTAAATCACTAAGTATCTGCAACTAGTTTCACACTTTCAAGTTCTTCTCACCTTCAAGTGTTCTCCAAAAGTGTATTCTCCATCTACCCATCGACTTCTTCTTGTAATCTCCAGTTGAGACTTCAACGGCCATGATTAAAACTTAATCAATGGTTGAGATTATCTTCTAAGTGGATTCGTGTGAGTTTCTAGATAATTCACACCCTTCTTAATCAATTTCTATTGATTAAACCATTTTCCTAAGTTAGACTTAGGAAATTTTAATTATGGTTAATTAATTTAATTGAGTCATCTCTAGGTGGAATTTCCATAAAAGATTTATGGGTTTTGGATAACTAATGTGTTTTAGCCTCTCCACAAAGTCTTGAAGCTAGAACACCATCCGATGCTACAAAAACTAACACATATCTCATCCTACTTAGCCCTTGTGTGCTACTATGGTGATTTCACTCACCAGCCCTACTTAGTATCTGATAAACTGATAAGGTGGCATAGGAATGGTGATTCCCCTTTGTTGAGATGGTTGGCATTAAAGGACTTGGTGTTGCAACTTACAGGTTATAAATTTTCTCGATGCCGAGACTTGGGGGAAAAGTTTTTGTGGCTGTTGTTGGTGTGTCATGGGGGCATGGAGAGAAAAGCCCTCTAACTAACAGAATGGTGATAAATAATTTAGAAAGTTTCAACTTCGTGGTTGTTGAGGATGGTGACTAGGGCCTTGGTTGCGGTATTCTTCCAGGCAGCACAAGGCACAAACACAAGTTATTACGAATTCTCACTTTGGATTGGTTGTATTTCGTGGTTAATATTTCGTGTTGGTTGTGTTGGTTGTACTGACATTATTCACTTTTTCCTAGTGGTAATATATACAATGTTGTTTGTATTCATGGCTCTGTGAGTTTTTATTTTGGGTTGAGTTGATTTGGGTCTTATTCATTGTGTGGGGGCTAAGATTGAGTGTGAAGATTCAACCCTTAAGGGATTTGGGTAGTTTCCCTTTGTTTTGGCACTTTGATGGTTGTTTTGGCACTTTGATGGTTGTTTTGGAGGTGAAATTCTATTGGCGAGACTACCTATGGTTTGGTGGATAGGGAATTCCCAATTTAAGACTTCTAGTAGGGACTGCGACCTGTGTCAGCGTGGTGTTGGGTGATCTGTGGCTTTCTGCAATGGTGGTTTTTACAGGAGGTGCTCTGTTAGGGGCACTATATCTGTTTGTTGTGATGACCACTACCTAGGGTATTTTGTTTATTGTTTTAGTGACATGCTAAGGATGCCTAACCAACGTGGTCACTTGAGAAGAGGGGGCGGGGGAGTCGATAGAGGGTAATCTAGCTGGCCCCCTAGACTGAGTTCTCCTTTGTGCAAGGAAGTGGCAGTTGCATCAGCGAGGCTACCTAATTTTCCTGGGCATGAGCTTGGTCAAGTGGATTGTGGAGAACAGATTAGGAAACTAAGACTGCTTGTGGCACAGCGTACCAAGGACGGACATGGAAGATAAAAATTAAACTCTCTTTTCTAAATAATATAAAAGAAATCAATAGTACATGCAAGACAAACTAGCAAGCCTGCGAATGGGACAATGGTGTCTTCTGGAAAACCTGAACCATATGGAAGGTCGTATGCCCCATAAGGAGAGACATGTCCATTGTGAATTCAAACCCTACTACCTCCTAGTTCGCATCCAAAAAATCCAATTCCAGTAACCTCATTGGATACATAATGGCTTTTGGATGTAATTTAATATTGTTGGTATTTTGGTTCTTAGTCCCTTTAGGTTTCTGGCTGGCTAAATCCTTTTGGCAATGCATGATCTCTTTTGGAAACTGCCTACTGCTAATAAATCTGGTAAGATTAAGGCTGGTAGGATTTTGGAAATCCATGGACAAAGATGTAACCATTCTACATAAATAGAAAAGTTTGACTTACAAAAGCAAAACTAGTCTATGTTGAAAAATAAAAGTCTATAGAGAATTATGGTATAATGGAAGAATTTGAAGGCATCTTCGAATTCTCAAGGGCATAAAATTTTGCCATAAACGTTGGTAAAGGTGGGATGAGGGCCACAAAAATAAAAATAAAAAATTGACCATAGCAAGAACATGACATCTGTTAATTCAATCTAGCTCGAGTGGTTGAGAGAAGTGTTATCCTCCCCACCTCGATTTAATTCCTAGAAGTGACATCCTGAGCTATTAACAAGTATATTTTTAAGTCTTGTTGTTGAACTGGCATTATGCCCTAAAAAATTTATGGTTTAACATAGGTGCCATCCTCAAAAAGAGGGGAAGTCCCTGATTAATTCCTAGAAGTGACATCCTGAGCTACTACAAGTATATTTTTAAGTCTTGTTGTTGACCTGGCATTATGCCCTAAAAAAATTAGGGTTTAGCATAAGTGCCATCCTCAAAAAGAGGGGAAGTGCCTGACAAATTTGCTAGGGATAGATTACCTGGAAAAATATAGCAAGAATATGATATCAAAGAAGTTAAAGTGCAAAAGCAAGTCAAATGAGAGAAAAAATCAAGTAGGTGGACAAAAAAAAGCATGCTTAAAAAATGATACTTATCCCTACTCCAAGACATCAATAAAGCCAAATGGTTTGGTAGAAAACCTTCGAAGGACATCCCCACCCAATTTCACTTGGAAGAATTTTCTAGAATACCTTTTTTAATAGACAAACCCCATGGGATATAGGATTCCAAAGTTGAAGAAAATGTTGAAGAATTTTCTAGAATACCTTTCCTAACAGACAAACCCCATGGGATATAGGATTCCAAAGTTGTATTTGTAGCAAGTAGTTCATCTTGAAAGGTGGAGGAAACTGAACACAAAGTGGAAGGCATAAATCTATTGATCCCCATGGGATATAGGATTCTAAAGCTGTATTTGTAGCAAGTAGTTCATCTTGAAAGGTGGAGGAAACTGAACACAAAGTGGAAGGCATAAATCTATTGATTAAAAATTAAGAATAATAATGGAAAACTCTCAAAAGGAATATTTGGGGATAGAGAGAGAAAGAAGTATGACTATGCAATGGAGCCCTAGAACAGGGAGGCTCAAATCTAATTCACCCGTGAAAATTCAGGTTCCAAAAAGTGAGAGGGCTATGAGGTGCCCTTAAGAAACTAGCCCATAAAATAGTCCTTATCATTTACAAACTAGATATAACAATAATCCTGGAGCCTGCTATCGACCAACCTGTAGAGTAGCACTAGAGGAGTCCTCAAGATACCAATTAGGAAATGTTTATTTAAATAAATAAATATATAAATATAAAAATATATATATATATATATATAGTTGCAGCACAAAAACTTGCCATCAATAGGTCAAGAAAGAAATTAAAATCTGTCATTACGGAGCTGACCTTGAGTCTGTCATATTCCCATTTCTGTTGTCCTAAATTGCCATATCATGAACTCACATCAAGGAATCTTCAAATTACGTCAACATACTCCATTTGTAAATGGGCAGTATGCTTATAATGTTAGATGGAGCAGACTGCACAAAATTGGGAGTGTAGATCCTTGCATTGATAAATTTGGTTTCTTGGCTTACAATGCAGTCTAAGTAATAGTTCATTTTGTTCATACTTCGTTCTGAAATGTTGGAGGTTTTCTCTTTTATAAATTATATTCAGCTACCTAGTGCCCCGACATGATTTGATAAGAATGGAGACTTGTTTGCTTCTGTTTTGAGTTGTTGTTGGAAGGCATTGATGCTGGCTGTTTCATAAAGGAAAGTAACATTGATGCAGGTTGTTTACAATTGTTTGTAATGAAGCAACATCCAACCAAACTCTAATTCTGTCCACCAGACAAAATGTCTACCATACATTAATTTTACAGGCCTGCCCATGCTTCATAAATTTGAAATCACACGCTTATGTTTTTAGTGATATTGATGTGTTTGAGTCTACAACGTGGCCTTTGTTGGAGAATCATTCGACTGATGATAAAATTGTATGGTTTAAGCGGACAAATGAAGCACTTCAGCTTCTAAAAATGCAAGACTATCAACCAAACCTACAAGGACCGGAGATAGATCCAATACTAAGAGAAATCAGATATATGGCACATTTAAATAATTCCAAAAAAGACGTTGTTAGTCCAGATTCTGAAATTGACATTAATGATATAACTGCCACTGTGACAAGATGTAGTTGTATATTTTTGGAGCACTAAAACTCTTGCCCAGTTTTTTTGCATATCAATTGCTAAACGACACTTGGTATATATGTGGGATGAAAAGGTCCCATTGAAATCATGTCATGAAACTATGAATGCTCATCCAGTATCCACAATTGTCATTCATCTTAAAATCGAAGATAAAACTCATCTACTATTGTATTGTGCATATTCTGCAACAAAACAGTTTCTTCACTCACTGCCATGGCCTTAAGCGGCTGAAGTCGAGAGCAAACAACAATGGCCGATAACGCCAGAATATTTTTCACCTTGTTTTGGTGAAATATCTTGAAGGAGGTTGTTTGGTTGAGAAACAAAGTTTAGAACAAGGCGAACAGAATGTGACCTGACCTCGAATAGATGTTGCAGAACAAAGTGTCCAACACACCTAGCGATGAAGATAATAGATAAGTTTGACCTATATATAGATATGCGCATGGGTCGTTGGAACAAAAGAGCCAACCTAACCTATGAATTGCATCAATATCTTTACACAATACAACCTTAAAATGCAGGTTTTAAGTGCAATTAGATCTTAGGAAAACCTATATGAAAACCAAGGGCCAATTCCAATATGATTAAATTTTGATTAGATATGAGAAAATTTGAGGGACGACTTGAACTTGTGACTAAGCCAGCCTGTATGTCTACAAGTAAAGAATATTGAAAACTCATTTGTCCACTTTGGATGATGTTTGAAGAATACACTTGTTTATTTGTGGAGAATCAAAATGTCCACCTTTGGGTTTAGACATGGCTTATTGAGGTCCCTACACACACATTTCCAAAGTAGACAACAAACCCCAAACGTGCAACAACCAACTTCCCATGACCTTCAAGAAGTATCTATATAGATACCTGCTTGAAGGTCATGACTGTTGCATAATTGGGGTCTATGTGTCCACCTTCGAAGACCCGCACTCCTTTGGAGAAGAAATCTAGAGTTAGGATGTTTGCCTTTGAAAGATATTTTGGCCCACTTAGCCACATGAAGGGAGATTTCGGGTTTTGCTTGTTTAGATATGTTACCGAATAGCATCAAAAGGTTAAACAATCAATTTGGAGATCCACATGGCCACCCATGGAGGGCACTTTGGGTTTGGTTCCACGTGACATATGGAGTAAGCAATCTCAAAGGGCCCTTGGAGGCTAGACACTACCACATTAAGGGGCCTTTGGAGGCTAGATGTTGCACCAAAAGGCCCTATACCCCTTCATTTATCGAGATTGGTCCCTTTTAGAGGGTTGATGCCCCTTAGAATTGTACAAGTGACATGAATGCCCTTTTTAACTTTTTGTAACTTAAATTTATTTATGGTGAAGAGTTCATTTTTCCCCTCCTTGGTCTAGATTAAAGGTTGTTAGCCTTAAAAATGAATATTTTAATGTAAAGGAAGTTGAGCACCTCCTCTATAAATAGAGATGCACTTCCTCTCATTTTCTATTGGTTCTTTAGATTGGTGGAAAAATCCCTTGGCAAATATGATTTTGGCTATAGAGGAATAAGTAGAGAAACCACTTTGGAGGATTTTGCTGATGTGGATGGTTCTCTTTTCTTGATAGATATTGGTACTTAATTTTGGCTACAGAGGAATAAGTAGAGAAACCACTTTGGAGGATTTTGCTGATGTGGATGGTTCTCTTTTCTTGATAGATATTGGTAGACCTTGATGAGAAGGCCTTGTCGATGTGGATAGACTTCTCTGCATATATTGGTGAATTTTTATGATACATACCCTTCAATGTGAGCTATCTTCTTCCAATCTTCTATAATGGTTATTAATTATTCCACCATGGTTTTGATAGTATTTTTATCTCTTCATTTTTTTTCAACAAGGTTCTTCAATGACGACTTCCTACGATGAACTAAGTTAAGCTTCCTCTCTTACTTATCCTTGAAAATTGTAAGGAGCCTAGCCCACGGCTCTAGGGTATACAACATAGTCTACCCTAGTCCTTCAAACTAAATATGCAACAAGCCTCTTTGGATATCTCATCAAGCTCTTTTGACATGACCTAAGCTAAGATCGCTCCCCCATGCCATCTTTGAAGATTGAAGGATGCTAAGGTTGGATGTTTGAGGGGCATAGGCTAGTCTCCCTTAGTTCTTTGAACCCACGTTTGTCTCCTTTTTCTCCAATTGTGTTGCTCCTTGACTCCAAATGCCCCCAAAAATATATTGGCAAGCTAAGGCAATCCTTCACCACCTTATTTCCTTCAAAATATTTTAAATTGTTTTGCTAGGGTTTACTCTCCAAAATCACTAAGTAATCCTTGATGGTGTGTATTTGGGGAGCTTCCCTTTGAGCTCAAATCATGAAATTACCAAACCCTAGCAATCCTATCCTAGGGAGATCCCCCTTGAGCCGAAGTAGATCTAGCCATAATCAAGAAGAGAGTAGGTGAGGAGACAATGGCCCCCTCTATGGTGGAGTGGGCCTCACACTTGAGCTTTTAGACTTCTTTATCTCGAAAAGTGTGAGATTTTGATGCAACATTTTTGGCATAGTTGCCGGGGATAAAGTCCATTTCCAAGGAGACGACAATGGATGAAGCTTAATATTGAAGATATTTCCATCAAAGCAACTCCATTAGAAGAATAATACATTGCACTTACAATTTTTGAAGACTTGATGCTTGTGAGATGAGACAAGCACCATTGTGAAGGCATTTAACAACTCACCTTGGTGACCCGATTGTGAAAAGGGTACAAATTGTATTTATATTCAAATTTAAATTTTCATCTAGAAGTTGTATGGGTTTAAAGATGGTAAGAGGCCTTTTCTACATATTTTTCAAAGACAATCATCAATATTCATCATTGTAATATAAAAGGTTCATCTAAGTTCTTTGAAGTTTGAAGACAATGACACTATGGATCAAAAGGATCAAAAAGAAGGATTGTAGTTTTTTCCAAATTGCAACAATGTATTTGTTGTCTCAAAAGAAAAATAAATTTGGCAGCAATAAGAGAGAGAAAGACATTGTTGAACTTGTAAAAGACACAAATGAAGACTGCCATGAAGACAAGGTGGAAAAGAGAACTGTCATAAATCTGCAGCAAGGGTAACCCCATAATCCTTTTGAAAATTGTGGTTATAGTGTAGAAGAAGCCGATCAAAAGGGGATTCTGGATCAGATCATTATGGAACAGTTTTGTGAAAATGGAGATAACAAGGATCTTGATGGAGATGAAACATCACTAGAGCAAGCCCTCACTCCCCGCAAAGACAATGTTGTAGGATCCACTAAAGAAGATACTACTGACCCAGAAGAGGACGGTTTAGATATCGTAGATGTGCACCTTAAATGCAATAGGGGAAAGTCACACATAACATGTTTTGGAAGGGCATCAATTTTTTATGATAAGTATCATGATTAGGCGCCATGTCTTGACAAACCTCATGCGACAGACTGCAGCACTGATCCCCTAGAAGACAAATAAGAGTACTAATGGCAGCTCTGCATTATATTTTAAGATTGATTTTGAGACATACCTTCGGGGATACATTTTGATGGTAGCTATGGTGATGTTTGTTAGGATACCTCTACCCTCACACAAACTAATGATGGATCTGCTGCTCCGGGGGCAGACTTGTGCATACAAATTGAGCAAAACAGCTCAAATTATCCCAGAGAGGAAGCTGTTTATGTCAAACATGCAGATGAGGACATTTCAGAAGTGAAACAAGAGCTCCTTATCCTTGCTAAAAATTGCCTACAAGGAGCAGTCAATATTTTGAGAGACCATTTGGAAACCCTTGGTAATGAAATTACACAAGGAAGTGCAGGCTGATAACAATGTAGATATTAGTGAAGGAGCAGGGAGCAGATCAGTTTAATGATAAACATAATGAAAACATCCTTAACCTACAGAATGGATCACACAAGGGCATATTTACTGCACATGGACATGGCTGCAAAGCTGGTAGATATACTAGCATTAGAAAACCAGCCCACAAGCATTTAATTTTGAAAATCTCTTTGTTCTTGATAATAACAAACAAAGGTAATGGGCATTACACAGAAGAAATGAGGAAGTGGTTGCAACAGTTGTGTGATATTACTTTTTCTTCTTGCGTGATGAAATTTTGGGGTTCTCAAGTGCCCCCAAGTTAAAGCCAAATGTTACTTTTTGGAAAAATTAAGTAAAAAAAATAAATTTAAAATTTAAAACAGAATAGTTGATACAGCACAAAAGCTTCCCATCAACATGCCAAGAAAATAGTTAAAATCTGTGATTACAGAGTTGGCCCTGAGTTTGCCAGATTCCGATTTCTGCTGTACTAAATTGCCATATAATAAACTCACTTCAAAGATTCATCAGTTTATGTCAACATAATCCATTTGCAAATTGGGCTATGCTTTTAATGCAAGATGGAGAAGACTGCACAAAACTGGTTGTGTTGATCATTGCATTGATACATTTTGGTTTGTTGGCTTAAGATGCAGTCTAGACAATGGTTCACTCAATTCGTACTTCCTTGTCAAATGCTGGAAGTGTTTTCTTTTACGGGTTATATTCAGCTACCCAGTGTCCATGTAAGACTTGATGAGACTTGACGTTGATTGGTTTATAGGGAAATGGCACCAATAATTGCCGAAGGCAATCTTTGGTAGATTTGTTGTTTACATTTGTGGGTAATGAAGCAAAGTTCTAGCCAAGCTCTAATTTTGTCCGTCAGACAGAATGTCTACCACACCTTACTTTTGCATCCTTGTAAAGTTACTTCATAAACTAGAGATCACATAATTGCTCGTTAGAGGAAAAGCCAGAACTTCCAGAATCAGAGTTGTTTTTTAATGTTTTGAATATTATCTATATTCAGATCATCAATTTATGTCATTTGCCTTTGGAAGGCTACTTAAATTGGTCATTTCAGTTACTGTTAATTTAGCTTTTTTAGTAAAATCCGTGGAAAAAACAAAAGTTAAAAAGTCTATTTGGAGTGCCAAAAAGGCATATATATATATATTCCAAAAATATCAGGAAAAACATAGACCAAAAACCTTAGGCAGAAGTAAATACATTTTTTAAAGACCCAAAAACATAAACCCAAAGGCATATCTTATGCAAAGAAGGGCATCTATATAACCCAAAAACATAAACCCAAATATCCCTTCTTATGCAAAGAAACCTTAGGCACAAGTAATATCATTTTTCAAAGACCCAAAAAAAAAACATAAACCTGAAAAGCACATCTTAAGCAAAGACTGAAAATTTTAAAAAACACACGTTATATAATTATGTAGCATAAAATGAGCTAAAATGAACCATACATACCATCATTGTTTAGGTCTGCCTTAATTTCCTGACCTGCCAAACCTAATAAAAAAAAAGCCAAAAAATATGATAAGAAATATTTAAAAGGCACAAAAAAAAATCATGAAAAATCTAAGAATATTAACCTTAGACAATAAAATTTTATAAGAAATCTTAAAACAACACTAAAAATTTCATGAAATATTAATCATAAATTGTAGTTTATAAAAAAATTAATAAAAAATTAGCACCCAACCTACCAAGCCTAACAAAAGCAAAACTAAAAATCTCCTAAAAGATATTAACCATAAACTGTAATTTATAAAAAGCATTTAACATAAATTATATGCAGATTCTATATGAAAACAAAAGATCTTAATCCTTAAATATGTGAGGGGAAATTTGCATTGAAATGAGACTTACAATGGGGTTTTGCACCAAAAAAGTACTCAGTCTATCCTCTACCTCTCTCAGACAAAGATATTCAACTGCATTCCTCCACCTTTCTCTACCTCCATAACCTTTAAATTTCAAAAAACACTCGATATAAAATTATAATTAAACATAATTTTGTGACTGAATAGGAGTTAAATTCAACCATAACTATGTGATGGAATAGGAGTTATATTCAACCATAGATACTCCCCTTTTGATACGCCCCCTTTTGCCTTCCCCTGCACCCACTGCACATGTGAAATGATGACTTGTTAGAGCCAAATTTAATTTCTCTGCCCACCCCTGCCCCCATTGCAGCTATGAAATTGGCCAAATTTAATTTCCCCACCCATTACACATTAAAATCACAAAAGCAAAAAATCTTGTGAGAAATATTAAAAAGATACCACAAATATTTTCAAAAATATTAACTAGACTGTAACATGTTGTAATAAAAATACATTGAAGAAAGATCAGAAACCCTAAGAGGTAAAGAGGGAGGAAATTACTATTGTTTGGAAGGAATATGATCCTCATCGTGGGACACCAAGAGAAGTACATAAAGCCTACAACAGATGGCAAGCTAAGTTGGCACATTGTCTTCTCGTAAGAGATAAGACTCTGATATAGCCCTATACTCTGTGGATCCAGCAGAGTCACAAAAAACTAAGTTATATCACCGAGCCGGGGTTAACCTGAGTCCCTTCCAAGTCGAGAACCATTGCTAGTCTCAGATTCTCTATAGGAACAAGCATAAGTGGCAGAGTGAACAGACATAATTACAGTTTAGGTTCCTAACTCAGTCTTCTTTGTCCTCACGCAAATATATTCAAGAATTATTTCATCTTCCTTATTCTAACTTTTAAAACAAAATCGCATTATAATTTGCCAAAAACAAGACAAATCAACCCAAGCATACCTTTCTTAAACTTCGTCTATGCCCATTGCATCTATGGAATCTGCATCAGGTGGGCTATTTGGGCCTGCCTTGATTTTCCTGCTTAGTAAACACAAAGGAAAAAATACATTGTAATTTGTATCAAAAAATGAAACAAATGAACCCAATCATACCTTGGTTGACCTTCACCTATGCCTACCGCATTTGTTGAAGAATCTGCATCGGGTGAGCTATTTGCACCTGCCTTAATTTCCCTGCTTATCAAAACCAAAAGAAAAAAAAACGCATTATAATTTTTATCCAAAAACAAAACAAATCAACCCATGCATAGCTTCATTAACCTTCACCTGTGCCCATTGCATCTGTTAAATCTGCGTCGGATGAGCTTGGGCCTGCATTAATTTCCCTGTTTATTAAACCCAAAGCAAAAAACACATTATAATTTGTATCAAAAATGGAAGAAACGAACCCAACCATGGTCCAGTACTCTGAAAAGGTTGATGATTATAGTGATGTAAGTAATAGCAATGAGATCATTAGTGTTTATCCCTAGTATGTTCACCTATCAATGGAATTATGACTATATAAACACCAATGACCAAGTAGTAGTATAAGGTAGTGCATGCCCAAACTGCCCTAGAGCCTGAGTGGAGGCTTTTCTGTTCAACCTATGTATGGATCTATGACTTACAATGCAGTAACGCGACTGGTCACTTCGTCGCGACTGGTCACTTCGTCAAATCGGGCAAGGATGCAAGATATTCTGAGATTAATATGGGCAGGAGAAATGGAAGGCATACCTTCATTAACCTTTGCCTATGCCCTTTGCATCTGTTGAATCTGCATCTGGTAGACTATTTGGGCCTTCCTTCATTTCCCTGCTTCCCAAAAGAAAAAACACATTATAATTTGTATTCAAAACAGAAACAAAGAACTCAATCATACCTTCAATTATGCCCATCGCATCTGTTAAATTTGCATCAGGTGGACAATGGGCCTGCCTTCATTTCCCTGCTTATTAAACCCAAAAGAAAAACATAGTATAATATTATCTAAAATGGAAACAAAGAACCCAAAAAACCCAAGCATACCTTCATTAACGTTCATCTATGCCCATGACACAGTATAATTTGTATCTAAAATGGAAACAAATTTCATCTATGCCCATGGCATCTGTTGAATCTGCACCAGGTGGGCTATTTGGGCCTACCTTCATTTCTCTGCTCATTAAACCCAAAAGAATTCTGTGGATATTAAACCCAAAAGAAAAACCACATATTAATTTGTATTCATAATGGAAACAAAGAACCCAAACACACCTTCATTAGCGTTCATCTATGCCCATTGCATCTGTTGAATTTGCATAAAGTGGACTATTTAGGCCTGCCTTCATTTCCCTGCTTATTAAAGCGTTCATCTATGCCCATTGCATCTGTTGAATTTGCATAAAGTGGACTATTTAGGCCTGCCTTCATTTCCCTGCTTATTAAAGCCAAAAGAAAAAAACACATTATTATTTGTATTCAAAATGGAAAGAAAAAACCCAAACATACCTTTATTAACCTTCCTCTATACCTATTGCATCGGTTTTCCCTGCTTATTGGAGCCAAAAGAAAAAAACACATTATTATTTGTATTCAAAATGGAAACAAAAAACCCAAACATAACTTCATTAACCTTCATCTATACCCATTGCATCGGTTGAATCTGCATCAGGTGGGCTATTTGGGCCTGCCTTAATTTCCCTGATAATCATATCCAGAGGAAAAAGCATATTTGAATCTGCATCATGTGGGCTATTTGGGCCTGCCTTAATTTGCCTAATAATCAAATCTAGAGAAAAAAGCATATATATAAACAATAGGTAACAGGAAAGAAAAGATGAGAAATCAAACATGAAAGATAGATGTGAAAATCAAAATTAGCATGGCCATGATAAGAATGCAAAATAATAACCAGAAACTCAAAACCACTTAAAAAAAAGGAAGAAAAAAAGAAGAAGACAGAAAAACAGAGTTGATAGAAAATCAGGCTCTAAAATGGAATTCTCCTCTCCTGGGCATCACATCTGCTATGCGCTACTCTGAGCCCAATGCAGACCAGCCAAGCCCTTATATCTCCCATGCGCTCCCCTGAGTCCAATGCAGACCACCAGCCAAGCCCAAACTCATGTCAGGGGAATTATATCTTCCATATGCTTCCCATATGCTCCCCTGAGTCCAGTGCAGACCAGCCAAACCCAAATTCTTACATCTCCCATGCGCTCCCCTGAGTCCAATGCAGACCACCAACCAAACCCAAACTCGTGTCAAGAGAATTATATCTCTCATGCACTCTTCTGAGTCCAGTGCAGACCAGCCAAGCCCAAATTCTTTCATCTCCCATGCGCTCCCCTGAGTCCAATTCAGACCAGCCAAGCCCAAACTCATATTAAGGGAATTTGAATAAAGAGCGGGCGATTATATAGGTGTGTTTAATTTTATTCCATTTGATTTTTTTTCAGTTGCTTTTTTAAATACATGATTTTGGATAACACGTGGTGAAGTATATATCCATTTGTTCAAATAAACGTTGTGTGTCATGGTCGCTTAAAAACATGCCACACATCATCAAGTTCTAAAAACTATAAAACCCACCAAACCAAGCGCATAATTTATTCCAAATGAATTGTCAATTCATATTATAAAGATTTTTATCTTTGGTAATAAAAGTTATTGTAAGTTAGATTATTGAAAAAAAAATTAAATTACTTTTAAAACACATTAAAATGAGTCTTGAAAAGATGCTTCTCTGTTAATACATAAGTTTTGAATAAAATTATTCTATTAACCTATAATTAAATTTAATTGTTGTTTTTTAAATATTAAGTTTATTTAAAATATAATAATTTACTTAATAATTAAAATGGAATATAAATGGGTTATCTAAATGTGCTTATGTGATTTTTAATAACTTTTGTTAATGGTTATAAATGAAAATTAAAAAAAAATAGTTTTTATCTATTTAATTTTTTGAACAATCTTTATCAATATGAACTGGGAAATTTTTTCCCTAAGGACATTGTTGTATCATGTAAAAATCTTAGATTATTGATAATAATAAAAAATTATATTTTGAATTTTTACCAAATTGCTACCAAATTTATGGTAAAAAATAAGGTTATTTCATTGTAAGATTAGCTTTTTTTAGAAAGCTTCGAGAAGCCTTAAACACCAAACAAAATTATTATAAAATATGCTTGCCTTTGAACCTTAATGTCAAAACATCAAGGTTTATATCAAATATTTGTCAGTGCTTAACAGTTGTGCAAAAGCTTGTATATATGCCATTAACCATACTAGCAGATGGAGGGGTCACGGGTGCAAGAGGGATCATTCTTGATCCCGAAGGAAACTAAGATACAAACTTTTCATGGGGCCCTGAAAAATATTTGAATAACCAAGTTGGAGCACTCTTATTCATGTCCTACTCCTTGCATCTTAACTAGAAAGAGTTTAATAGTTATTGGGGATTCAAGTTTAATAATCAATCTAAAGGTTTCAAAATTCCTCCCTTCTCATTCACCAATGGGGGTAACCAAACAAGGGTACATGAGGACACGAAACTGCCTCACTCCTCCATGTGTCCACCATGCAAAAGACATAAAATGTGATGTACCAGTTGATGGACCGACAACAAAGTCTCTAGAGTTTCTAGGTATGTTTATTATTCACGCAATGTTGAACGACAATGGATTAGCGCACCAAGAAATGAACAATGTAATTTTGGGGGGAATTCCCTGCTTGGTATGCTAGGAAGGATCCTTTAGAGAGTCGAACAAGCATAATACAATAGTGATAGACAAGTGTTTATGTGTTACAGGACTGGGCTAAATTCAAGTGTCTATTTCAGACACTCGTGAGGTGCAATTCCACCCCCGAAGGTCCCTGTATAGTCTAGTTTTGGTAATCGTTATTGCTAGTCTCTTCATGTGTTTGTCACCTATGGTCAGGATGGAGCTCGCTAGTATCCAGGTATGTTTCTTATCTATAACTATTCCATTTAGGGTTTGTGTGGTTGTGGTCAAGGGAAGTCAGAACACCCCCTTGGCATTTTTGTGGGTTGGTAGTGGGGTTCACTTGTTCATTCCTGGGATATGTTTCTTTATTGTTATAGTGGTCCCATTCTTTCCAAATTCGTTATGCTTTCAATCTCAAAAGTTTGTGCCTAAGAAAGGGGAAGGGGTTGGACCCCTGCAATGCGATTTTGGTTATGACTGTTGTCTTCTTGAATTTTATACTGTGAGGTGGTGTAATACTGTAATCTTCTATCCCATGTCGATCACTAGTGTCTTTCAAGAGCATGGGTCAGGGACAATGGCTATGTTGGAAGTCTATCATAGTGGGGTTAAAGGTCTTATGGATTGGCGAGAGGGGTGGGATGTTTTGAGTATGGTTGGACCTGGAGTTTCCAAGAGGTATTGTTTGTGTCTTGGGGTGGGCTCCGCCAATTCAAGTCTCAAGCGACAACGTTGAGTGTTGTGTTCCTCCTATCTCATGCCCAGGTCGATCCTTTGTCAAGAGCACTAGGTTCTTCGAGTTCTGGAACTAAGAAGTCATGTTGGAGAAATCGTTATTGTGTTGGCATAGGTATGGGGTATTTTGTTGCATGCATAAATGCTTCGCCAACAGGAAAGACCCCGCAAAGGAGGTGACAACATGTAAGGGTGGACATAGACGAGAATCTCAATGAGGAAGATTCTGGGAGCATGGAGAGGGAGGGTGAAATTTCCCAAGATCTAGCCCGCTCTCCTCGCCACATCATTCAACCCCCTTCTTTGGATTCGATAGTTGAGCAATTAAGAGGAATTTGGGCCAACTAGGATATCCTCTAGGAACATAGATAAGAGGATAGGAATGAGTTGGTGGCTTATATGAATGATAGTTAATACAGCCAGACAAAGATCCTAGAGCAATTGGCCAATGTGCATAGAATCCAACAATGGATTAACGAATGCCTAAATTATCTTGAGGCAAGAATGGAACACATTGCTTTCCATATGCATGAAGGACATGGCCTGATGGTAGAGTCGTTAATGCGCCCTCTATAACACCCTCCTCCCACATCTACCCAAGCAACTGGTCAGCCGGGGTAAACATGCGATGATTGGCTACTATGATATGATTCAACCTCCTATGTGACCTTAAGGAAATGGAATTGATGGAAACACAACACACATACCTCCTTCGGGTGCTTTAGGACCCCTGGGAGCTAATCCACCACTCCAGGTGCCCAACCCTTGAGTTAACCTAGAATTTAGATGAATTAGACCCAAAGTTGCTCCCATGACAAGGCATGCATGCGACTATAACCCTCTAGTCACTCTCACGGGCTTTCCTGTCAGTGACCAAAGACCCAAATTGTCAATGTTATGTTAGTGACTCCCAGATTTGAGCCACTTTTTCAGGCCCAGAGCCCAAGTCACTACCCATAACTGAACCATCTCTCTAGATCAGTAAAATAACATGGAAATGTCAGTACTAAAGCAAATACTTTTTCAAGACCTTGACTGAACCCCTACTAGCCATGATAGGCATTTTGTCAAACACTTAGTAAATGTACAACCTACAAGTGTAAATAATAGATTTGAGTATAGGGGTCTCATACTTATCTGCGATTCGCTATGAAGCATCGTCTCCTTATCACATTAGCTGCCATTTCATCCATTAGGTCATAGATACATTGATAATTCAATAAAAATTAAGAACATCATGAGGGCCACTCATGGTTTCTGTCATAAAACATGTAAATAACCAGCATAGTAGGGACATAAATACCAATGAAATCACAGCCATATAAACCACATATAATCCATCATAATGCTCATAGAGATACAAGGAGAAACATTAATGATGCAAAATCCAAACCCAAGATGGGACTTCCACGTTCCACCCGACCATAGAATGGTTGAGCCAAATCTCTCTTTAGTCATTCACCTTTGTGCCATATTCCAAGCATGAATGTGGGATCTCATAGAACACATCAATAAAAAAAAACCATCCAGGGCTTCCGGAGGCCATCCACCTCAAACCATCAAATAGTGACTCCACCTCACGGTCGGACATCACAAAACCATCATCAAATTGATATCTACCAAAGATTTTCAGGGCTCTAAAGTGTTTTTCCAACCAAGGCTCTAGGACTAGTAACTCAACCCATAAATTTTACCGGGCTCCAAAGCGTTTATCCAACTGAGTCTTTAGGACTAGTAACTCAACCCACCAAGGGCTCTAAAGCATTTGTCCAACCAAGGCTCCAGGACTAGTAACTCAACCCAAGTTGTTCCAATTCTCTAGAGCATTTGTACAACCAAGGCTTTAGGACTAGTAATTCAACCCAAGCTAAGCAAACATGAGAACCAACCAAAAACACAACAATAAAAATAAACCCACACTCACCATGGCTATCTAAGAAATGGAAATGCTAGGCAATCCATTGTCAATCTCGGCCATCCTCCATGCTAATGACAGACCATGACCAAGAAACCATGTGCATGTGTCATACATGCCAAAACTAGTGAGGAAAAAATACATGCAATTCAACACCTGCAAGCAAAACCCATTGTACTCATTGATACCGATGCCCTCTTACGTTTTCCTTCTCTTCCTTTGCCTTCTTGCTCCAAAACTTCAAGTATGCCACACCCTCTAAGAGTGCTCCAAGAAAACTCTAAGTATCCAAGATTATGAGAGAGAGAGAATAATGAGAGAGCTCCAAAACTAAACTGATCAAGTCTTGCCCACTGATCCTCAAAAGCCTTATTATTAATGAGACCTCTATTTTCTTCATTTTCCATTATTTTCCTTCATTTTCCTCCTCACGTGCAACCTATGACCTTTCACCTTCCTTTTCTCCTAATTTCCATTATTTCCATAAATAAAATGCCAATAAATGCCTCGTGTCTTTCCAAATCTGTTAGACCAAGCAATAACTCCTCAAAATCAATTCATTTTATTCATTCAGGTTGGTCTTTATTATATACGTGAGGGAGAGACTATTCATTTCATCCCGCGGTGACTTTTCATATTTTCTATTATTTATTTACATCAGTTACACTTATTCACCCAATCCTGATGATTAGGTGTCAACATTTCCCCCCCTTAATTTGAAGGGATGTTGGTGAGTCCAAGCATCATTCTGAATCTTTCAAGCTTTTCTCTTCCAAGTGCTTTGGTGAAGATGTATGCAATTTGCTCATTAGTGGAACAATGGTGAAGATGGATTGTTTAGGCCTCAACATGATGTTGAATTAGATGATATTTAGTATTGATGTGCTTCATTCGATCATGGAACTTTGGGTTCTTGGCCAACAATATTGTCGAGGTATTGTCAATCATGAGTGGAGTCAATTGTACTTGTTTTACCTGCAAATCTTCCAGAATTTTCCTAAGCCACACAATTTCTTTTGTTGCCTTAGCTGCTACCACATATTCTGCCTCTGTTGTGGAATCTGTCGGAACTAATTGTTTGCGTGATCTCCAGGAGACAGCTCCTGATCCAAGACTCATAGCATAACCTGAAGTAGATACCCCAGTTTCTTTGTCTCCGTCGAATTTTGAATCAGAGTATCCAATCAAGCTGAAGTCATCCACCTATCTATACTTGATTCCAAAGTCTCGAGTTCCCTTCAAGTACCTTAGAACTCTTTTTGCAGCAAACCAATGTCCCTCACAAGGCTTTTGCATAAACCTGGAGAGGATTCCAACAGCAAACGAAATGTCTGGTCTGGTAGTAATTAGGTAGTTGAGACTTCCTACAAGCTTTCTATACTTTGTTGCATCCTCAAATTCTTTTTCTTCAATGGATGTGAGCTTTAAGTTTTGTTCCATTGGAGTAGTAAGAGGATTGCATTCTGTCATGCCAAACCTGTTCAACAGATCTCTAATGTACTTCTTTTGATAAAGGAATATGGATTTCGGATGTTGAGTTACTTCAATACCAAGATAGTAATGAACATAGCCCAAATCAGTCATTTCAAAACCTTTCCTCAATTCCTCATTTATGGATGCAATGTAGCTTTCATTGTTCCCTGTCATCAAAAGATCATCTACGTATACCACAAGATATACAACTGTTTTGCCAACTTTCTTGACAAATAAAGTTGCATCATCAAGATCATAGTGTTTGAAATTGAGTTTCAGAAGATGCTCAGTTAGTTTTTCATACCAGGCTCGCAGTGCTTGTTTGAGGCCATACAAGGATTTCACAAGTTTTCATACTTTATGTTCATGTCCTTTCACAGTAAATCCTTTAGGATAAGACATAAAAACATTCTCTTTTAGATCTCCATTCAAGAAAGCGATTTTTACATCCATTTGATGGACTTTCCAACCGTTTTGAGTTGCTAGGGCAAAGAGTGTCCTGATGGTAGCCCATTTTGTTGTGGGGGAAAAAATCTCCTCATAATCGACCCCTTCCTTCTGTGCAAAACCTTTTGCCACAAGCCTAGTTTTGTGCTTGTCAAGTGAGCCATCAGCTTTATACTTGTTCTTGTAGACCCACTTGTAGCCAATTGGTTTGGTTCCTAAGGAGGATCAACCGAATCCAAGTGCCATCTTACAGGGCATCATACTCCTTTGCATCACTTTTTCCATTTCATCGTGAGAAGCAACTTCTTGAGGAAGTTGGTTCAAAATCTATAGACAAATTCATCACAATCATAAGAAACATCCATATCAACAGGTGAATCAGAGTCATCTACATCACCTCCATTTTGCCAGTTTGAATTTCTAGTTCCTGTCTTTCTAACCTCATCAGGATGAACATTTTCAAGTGTCTTTGTCAGCCACTTTGGGGAACCTTTCTCAGATGGTCCAAGCTGCTTCGTTGATTGAGTTGGGATTGAATCAAGATTGAGTCTCCCAATTCTATCAATCACATCACTTAAAGTATCATCCGTTGTGGAGTTTCATGCGGGGGAGAGAGTTCTTCAGAAGAAGATTCCACATGTTGATCTAGTATAGGAATCCCCCCTTCAAGATGTGGAATCTGATTATAAAATTCTTGAAATGATTTTGCATTTGCGAATCTATCCAAGCGATCAAGTTGCCGGTCAAGAACATTGTCAGTTTTGGATGGTTCAAGAAAGATTACATCTCTAGATACAACAAACTTTTTATTGACTTCATCATAGAGACAGTATGCTATGGAGGTGTTTGAATACCCCAGGAAGATACACTTACGACTTCTTGCACCAAGTTTGTTTCTATGTAACTTTGGTATCAAGGCATAACAGGTGGAACCAAAGACCCTGAGATGCTTTACCAAAGGAATGTGCCCATACCACATTTCATAGGGAGTCTTGTTTCTGATAGCATTAGATAGACATCTATTCTTTATATATACAACACATAGAACTGCATCAGCCCAAAACATCAATTTTACATTTTTGAAAAACATCATGGACCACACCATATTTAAGATTGTCCTATTCATTCTTTCAGCTACACCATTTTGTTGGGGATTATAAGACACAGTTGTTTGATGTTTGATCCCATGTTGGCGATGATAGTTTTCAAATTCATTTGAAGTGTATTAATTTCCATTATCAGTAAAAATATAGCCAATATGAGATTGTGCATCATTTTCAATCCATTTATGAAAGTTCTTGAATGTTTGAAAAGCATCAGATTTGTTCTTCAATAAATAAACCCAACACATTCTGGTGTAGTCATCAATAAATGTCATCATATATTTGTTTCCATTTGCAGAAGGAACATGCATTGGACCTCATAAATCTGAATGAATGAGTTCAAGTTTTCTATGTGCTCTTGAATGTGAATCATGAAAAGGCTGTTTGTTATGCTTTCCTAGAATGCAAGCATCACACTGCTTAAGTTTCCTAGGAATTGCAGGCAAACCAATAACACCATTTTTCTTCAACAAGTAGAGGCTGTCATAGTTCAAATGTCCAAATCTAGCATGCCATAATAAACTTGATGAAAGTGTACCTTCTTCATAATGAGAGTTGTATGAGAAATGTTGTGCACAAGCAGAGGTACCCTACAGCTTGAGAAGCCTTTCTTCTTCTATCCCCCTCATGACAAGTGAGTGGTCAGATGCTTTTCTCACCTCAAGCTTGCCATAAAACGTATGAATGGAGTGACCTTGCTGGCATATGTGGACCAAGGACAACAAGTTTCTCTTCAGCTGTGGGAGATATAGAACATGATGCAGAAGAAAGTCTGGAAGACCAGGCAATTTAAGTCTGATTGTTCGAAGCCCTGATGGCTTGATTTTTGATTGGTCTGCAAAGTATACTGCTCCATCAACATTGTCAGTAAATTCTTCAAAAAAATCTTTTCTATGAGTCATGTGGCAAGTTGCTCCTGAATCAAGAAATCAATCATTTTTCCTTAGCCATAATAAACCGAATCAACACCCATTAGGATGTTTCCCACACTATTCAGACTGGAATACATGTCCCATCATCCATGGCCTTATATATTTTTACACAAGTTTTTAATCAGGGTTGTTACAGAACCCTCCCCCTTAGGGGAACACCGTCCTCGATGTTCAACGACACCTATAACCAACAAGACTGTTGAAAACAAAACATACTTCCCATGGAGCTTTGTAACACAACTTGTTGCAGTATTTACAATGACCATTTGCTAAAACATGACAAACATGTTGCTTATTGGAGCTTTATAACACACCTCATTATGGTATTTACAATAACCACATATGCACATACACATTTGCTTCAACTAGCAAATAATCATATTTCCTATGGAGCTTTATAAACAAACTCAATACAATATTTAAAATAATATACACATTTTCTCAACCAAAAAATAAAAGGATACGATTTCTGCATCCACAACAAGGTAATCCAGAGGCTCACACCTCCACCCTCAAAGTAATACCAGGATTCACTTCCTTCCCAGAAAGTCCAGAATCCACTGAAAAGTCAAATTTGTATCCAAAGTCTAGCTCTATAATCTTACATTGCTTGTCCTCTCACTGAATAGTTACCGACTCATTGTTCTAGGGCACACTCCCAATGTGCATCTGATTCCATCTGGAAATGTCAATGACCAAAATAAATCCATCCCCGACCTTCCCTTCTCTGCTACACAGTCCCTCGGGCACTCTTGTCACCCCTTCCGTTCAGTCATAACATGCTCATGGAAATCAATGGACACTATTGTGTACCAGTGTCCCACAATGGCCTTGTTCTTGAATGCTTTACTAGCATACTACTACATTATCCAATTCCTTTTATTGTTGCAAATTCTTGCAGTCGATTTCAATCACCCAACCAGGCATTTCATGCATTCCTATACCAAGCACATAACTTCCATTAGATTTAAAATAAATTTAATTAAATTCTCATCATACCTCATTCGTAGCTTGTCAATAAGATACATTTGCAATCCTATTCGCTTCCTGTCACAACAAGTCAAACTAGCATATTTCACCAAATCAACATGTATAAAAATATGTGGTCGAGTTAGCTCAAAACATAACCATAATAGATCAAAATCATAAATCATGTGTAACCATCATAAACCATAATCATAATTCACATGTAATCATAATATACCAGAATCATAAATGACATGCATAATAAAACTGAAATAATATACTGATACTTATCCTTTAATCGATCATTTCTTCTGCTTTTGTTCTTATTTCGTATGCACATCAAATCGGTTGCCAAACCTGTCAAACACCTAGTGCCTTCTCCTCAACCAGGTGCACATATACATAGTGTGCATCACACGCACATGACATACAACTCCATGAAACACATGCACCTATACGTGACATACAACACATACACCTACACCTAGTGTATGTACATATACATGCACAATGTACAATAGAAGACATTCATCCGCACGCAATGTACGACAACAAAAAATGTATACACATACACCTGGTATACAACACAACTCATACACCTACACCCAGTGTACAACACAACATAATACATATGCCTACATCTAGTGTACAACACAATACTTGCACCTATACTTGATGTACAACATAACACAAATACATGTCTAGAGTGAAACACAATGAATGCATATGTCACAATACTATGACTACATAATGCACATGCATAGTACTACATGCTCGCAACACAGTATGTACGACATGCACTCAATCCCACACATACACCGGTACCACATGTACCAAGCACCTCCTACACAATGTGTGCACAACATCACATGTACACGACACCACCTGCATAATGTGTACACAACGCCATATGTACATTGCACCATTGTACAACATGTACACAGTACCACATGCACGCGACACCACAGGGACACAATACCACATGCAAGACATGTACACAGCACAACCTGCACACAGCGCCACTTGTACAACATGTACACAACACCACATGCACACAAAACCACTTGTACAATCATGCACACCAGAGCATATGTGCATAGCACCACATGTACAACATGCACACAACACCACTTGTACATAGCACTGCGTTTCCAACATGTACATAGCACCATATATACCCAACACTGAATATGCAACATTCATACAACACTATATGTACTACACCATGTACATAACATTACATAATCAACATGTACACACACTAAATATACACAACACCGCATGCACACAACATCCTAGGTGCAACAAGTAAAACATATACGACATATGTGCAACAGGCGTACCACACATCCAAAACCTTACTGACTCTTTACCAATCAACCTTGCTTCCAGTGCCTTATACATGCTTGTCCCAGCATGCCGCAGACCACACTGCTTTCACTTTGTTGATGTATCCCTCGGTATAACCTGTCCATAACATAAGCATAGGCATAATACAACATATAATATAAATTCATTTTGACATGATATTGACCTCATATGTTTGTCATAACTACTCTTCCCACTTGATTCCTCATAGACCAGGAACCTCTTCATGTCATTTGCCTACGTAAGCAATCATTCCTCCACAAGAATGATTCTTGACGACCCTATTAGACAGTGACATAGATACATGTACACATACATACATCCTAAAATAATAATGATCACATCAGTCAACGTCATACATACATTCATATGTAAATATAAACATTAACATAAAATAATCATGATTCATGATCACCCTGTCAGACATGACATACATACACGCCTACATGTATACATATATAAACATCAACATAATCATGATCACAACAAAATTTCCAGATATTATAAGGTTAATGTTAAGAGAAATTCCTTTGTTCATGCAACACGTGCAATATTGAGAACAACAATCCCAACATAGCCAAGGCACCTGACACCTCAGATCCATTTACTTTACCTTTTCTTGATTACCTTTCCCATGACTATTTTGTCATCGTCCAATTACCACAATGGATCCAACCAGTCCAACCGGTTTTTATAGTCTTATCTTCAGTCGCACTTACTCATACACAGGGCTTCATCTAAATCTTACATTACCTTTCAGGTACCACGCATCTCTCCCAAGCTCCATCAACTTTTCTCTTTCCCAAACAATTCCCAAGACTCAAAACATAAAAGGCAAGGAAAGAAACAATAAAGAAGGAAACCTCGAAACCAATAACGACTCCACAACCCAAGTGGCATGGCCATGCACAAGATGCAAACAAAACCACAATTGACCACAACAAAGCACCAAAATACCAAAAGCACAAGACTAGTAACAACCACCATGACTTAATCCCCATGGTTCCCAAGGAAAGCTCAACCCAACCCTTCTTCAAGATTTCATGGCAACCTCTCTTTCCATGCAACTCCCTGCATCATACTGCCATCAACACATAACTATTAGTGCATAAATAAATATAACAATATACCATTCACCTTATCTTATTGTGCCAAACACATTGCCTGCAACTGGACACATCTACGTCATCTCCCAAGGGACTCCAATTCCCTTGACAGATCCTCCTACAACTAGAGACTGGCTAATATACATGTCCATGAATATAACACATATCCACATTATGTCAGACGAGATTACGGTTACAAAGAATTCATGTACACAAAGCACTCATTCACTTGGAATTAGGGTTTTCAAACATAGCCAAAGGAATTCTTGCCCAATTCCTTCCTTTTACCTTTTTACCTTGTTGCAATCGAGGCTTACTATGCGTTGTCACATCACCCAACTGTTAGTTATGTAAACACATAAAGTGTTTCCTTGTCACACTAATACCTAAAATGTTACCCTGAAACTTCTCACATGTGTCAACCACATGTTCCAAATATCAAGACAATCATAATTTGAAATAAACCTTTACTAAGACTAAAAATCTTGTCATAATCCATAGTCAACTCATAGTCCTTAGGCACAATGCTACAATTGTCACCTACTATACTCAAGTACATATCGACTGTCTCAACACATGTTAGTACAATCCTCTTAGAACAAGATCATTTCGGCAAGAAACCTTATAAACACATACTCATATTATGCAATTCATCAAACATTCAACCAACTTGCAAACATACCATGTTAAATAAAACAACTAGACAACATAATAGACACCAAACACCAAATAGACAACACAGTCAAACATTCAAACCCTAAATAGATGACATATGAAAGCTCATACCTTAATGTATCTCAGGGGAGGTTATCTTGTCTGCACAATCGATCTAGTTAGAAAAATATAACTTTACAAAATGTCAACTCAAACATAAATAAGATCATGATATCCATAACACTAACTAACTAACATGTTCACATCATAAACGCATAAGCATTTATCGTTTATGCATAGCAATCATATATGTACGATCGGTCTAAATTAGTAACATAATAAGTCGACTCATACTTGAATGTCGTAACCCTAACTATCTGCATAGGCCAATCCAATTTATCATGATACATATGACATCAAGATCTTAATGAAATAACCCTAATCATCAAGTTACTAGCATATAACAACCATAAGCTATATATCATGCTCATCGACAACATATAACCTAATCATCAAGCTAACTGTCATATAACAACAACAACAAGTTAACCTATAACATACTCATCAATCAACATATAACATAACCATCAGGTTATCTAATATAAAACAACAATGGCAATGCATACAACTACAGGTTTCTATCATTCTTGACTATATGACACATGTGCATATAACTACATTAATCAACTAACATCTATTATGAATGTAACCATAACATCAAAAGACATGTATGTAAACCTAATGCATATGACAATCCTTAACTTACATACCTGCGTGCCAAACATGAAATACATGTATGACGATCTGCTCTTACCCCAAAGTCTAATGCTACAACCTCATTATGATGATCTGCACCTCCTGCTCTATCTTAGCCAACACATTAGCATCATAACAACCAATAGTGTCATGATGACCTAAATTGCATACCATGACTTCACCAGGAATATTTGACCTACTATTCATGCATAATTATAACCAAGACCACACATGCATGACAACTGCATAATCAACCATATAAGTAGGAAGACATACTCCACGACAACATCTTCAACCTTCACATGGTGACATCACTACAACCATGATCAACACCATGCAAATGCAACATGCATATAGACCACAAGGACGATCAACACACATGCAACCGACATGAAAGCATGATCAACACACAAACCAAGGAGAGCGCAACCATGCTCTGATACCACTCTGTAACACCCTCCTCCCACATCTACCCAAGCAACTGTCCAGCCGAGGTAAACATGCAAGAGAGGCTACTTTGATATGATTCAACCTCCTAGGTGACCTTAAGGAAATGGAATCAGCGAAAACACAACACACAAACCACCCTTGGATTATTTAGGACCCCAAATAGTTAATCCACCACTCCAGGTGCTCAACCCCTGAGTTAACTTAGTGTTTAGATGAATTAGACCCAAAGTCGCTCCCATGACAAGACATGCATGTGACTGTAACCCTATAGTTGCTCCCATAGGCTTGCCTGCCAGCGACCGAAGACCCAAAATTTCAGTGTTATGCCAGCGACTCCAGTATTTGAGCCAATATTTCAGGCCCAGAGCCCAGGTCACTGCCCATAATTGAACCATCTCTCTAGATCAATACAATAACATGGAAATGGCAGTACTAAAGCAAATAATTATTCAAGACCTTGACTGGACCCCTACTAACCATGACAAGCATTTTGTCAAACACTTAGTAAATATACAACTTACAAGTATAAATAATAGATCTGAGCATAGGGGTCTCATACTTATCTAAGATTTGCTACGAAGCATTGTATCCTTATCACATTAGTAGCCATTTCAGACATTAGGTCATAGATACATTGATCATTCAATAAAAAGTAAGAACATGATGAGGGCCACTCGAGCCTACTGTCATAAAACATGTAAATAACTATCATAATAGGGACAAAAATACCAATTAAATCACAGCCATATAGACCACATATAATCCATCATAATGCTCATAGAGATACAAGGAGAAATAACATTTCATTAATGATTTAAAATCCAAACCCAAGATAGGACTTCCACGTTCCACCGGACCGTAGAATGGCTGAGCCAAATATCTCTTCGACCATTCACCCCTATGCCATATTCTAAGCATGAATGTGGGATCTCATAGAACACATCAATAAAAAAACCATCTAGGGCTTCCGGAGGCCATCCCACCTCAACCCATCAAACAGTGATTCCACCTCACAATCAAACATCAAAAAATATCATCAGATCAGTCTCTATCCAAGCTTTCTAGGGATCTAGATCATTTGTCCAACCAAGGCTCTAGGACTAGTAACTCAACCCAAGTTGTTTTAGGGCTCTAGAGCGTTTGTCCAACGAAGGCTCCAGGACTAGGAACTCAATCCAAGCTAAGGAAACATGAGAACTAACCAAAAACACAACAATGAAAATAAACCCACAATCACCATGTCTATCTAGGAAATCGCAGGGCTAGGCAATCCATTGTCAATCCAGACCATTCTCCATGCCAATGATAGACCATGACCAAGAAACCACATGCATGTGCCATGCATGCCAAAACTAGTGAGGAAAACATACATGCAATTTGATACCTGCATGAAAAACCCGATGTAGTTGCTGATACTGATGCCCTCTTGCACTTTCCTACTCTTCCTTTGCCTTCCTACTCCAAAAATCCAAGTATGCCACACCCTCCAAGAGTGCTCTAAGAAAAATTTAAGTATCCAAGAGTATGAGAGAGAGAGAATAATGAGAGAAATCCAAAACTGAACTGATAAAGTCTTTCCCACTGGTCCTCAGAAGCCTTTTTATTAATGAGGCCTCTATTTTCTTCATTTTCTGTCATTTTCATGCTCACATGGACCCTGTGACCTTTCACCTTCCTTTTCTCCTAATTTCCATTATTTCTATAAATAAAATCCAATAAATGCCTTATGCCTTTCCAAAGCCTTAGCCATTTCCTTTTCCAATTTCCTTAGCCATAATAAACTGAATCAACACCCATTAGGATGTTTCCCCCACCATACAGCTTGGAATACATGTCCCATCATCCATGGCCTTATATATTTTTACATGAGCTTTTAACCAGGGCTGTTACACCCTCCCCAATTGCCACCTTGATATGCAATCTAGTGGATGCTTACTGATTTTGTTCCTTTTTTGGTATGTACGATCGTTTAGCCCTTTGGAAATAATGTCCGAATGGAAAATCTTATGCCTTATATTTCGGCTCTCCTAGCTAGTCAAGGTGAAGCCGAGAGAGCTGTTGACAATCATCATGTATTTTTCTCTTTCCTAATAATATAATAGAATATTATTGATTGGCAAAAAAAATTTCCCTTTTGATAATAGGATTGCCTCCATTATAACTAGTCATCTCCAAATGATCTTGCTCTTTTTAGGTTCCTTGAGATCAAAATTGTCAAGCAAATAATTAAACCAATCAAGCCTCACAATTTTGATAAGGTTTGCAAAGGAAAAGATGATGTTATATTATCACCCCATCCCGTAGTCTATCTCGTTATCAAATCGTGACTCATACCCTCACATTAAGTAAACATGTGGCATATAATTGCATTTGAGGTGAAGGGATTCAACAGGACTTGTGTATCACCCTTGTGAATGCACACTTTAAACTCTCGCATGCTCTTTGAATGTTGTGCATGAATTTGTTTTAATAGTGGTGGGATAATGGGATTGTTCATGGATGCATGCTCTATAAGTGGAAGTAATGACAACAATGTCATAAGAAGCTACCTCCATTTATGGATAATTCTCTAAAACTTAACCTAAAGGTTTCTTGGCTTTGGCTTCCATGTTTTTGGTTGTTAGATATCAGCTCTTACGTGTTGAATTCTCCTGTTGGGTTATGAGAGTCATTTCCACCTTTGAGATTTAAGGTCCACGCTATTCCTATGTCATCAATAGTGTGGGTGATTTTCCTATTTGTAAGTGGGATTTCTTTTTTGGGGCTTATGTGCCACTATTTTTCATCGATTCCTTTAGTCTAGGTTTTCCTCTAATTAATTGGGCGAGCAATAAGTTGTTTATGGTCTCCATGTCCAACTTAGTTTTTGAGAAAATTTGACAATCATTCATTTATGGGTTTCAAGGATTATATGGATATAGGGGTAGGACCTAAATTTTATCATCCACCACAAAGCTTCGAAAGAATCAACATAGTGTTCAAATCATAATTCCATAATTATGACAACTTTGACTCTATATGAACTACAAATCAACTCTCTAGAATTGGAGTATAACGTGCTCGATATATGGTCCATAAATTGAGCAAAAGTAAATCAACAACCTTAAGTTTGGAATGTCCACCAATTTTATACATCTAGATATGAAGAGAAGGACAATTAGTATCAAATGCTTGATGACATGGACATTGACAACTAGGAATCAAATCCAACCAACATGGAGCTATAAGAGGCAAAACATTATTATTTGTTTCGTTAACTATTAAGTATTGCAAAGTAGTTTGTATCTTAGGAGTTTTTAAGGAAAATATACCAGTGAGAACATCTAGGATGCATTTCCTAAAGACTTAGGAACTTTATTTATGCAACAAATAATGAAATATATTTTTGTCTAAAAGTTAAGGCTAGTAAATTTTGTAATGTTGTTGTTTAGCCTTGACTACAACCTTTTATAAAATATCTTTTCAATAATTTTTTGTGTATGTGTGTGTAGAGAGAGGGGGAGAGCATTTTATAAAATAAATTTTCTATAATTTTTATATAAATATCCTAAGAGATGAATTACAAATAAATAATTTAAGCAAAAATATCTACTATGTGCACTAACTGGGGCAAAGAAATACCTTCAAGTCATTAAGGTTGTATGGAATTTTAGTAAAAAATAGGATGAAGACATTTTTTGTACACATGAAAAATAGTTATTGCCATCGTAACTTACACCCCATGTGGAGGAGAAAATGTTAGAGATAAGCATCATGAGGACAATATTGGAAATCAATAACCTTACCACTGTTCAAGCGTAATGTCCATAATCCTATGCACCTAAGCAGTTACTTAAATGAGAAAGTGGAGTTGAAGATGCCACTTTGACACTTAAAATGTGAATTTGTGAAGTATAGATTATTTTCTTTGTCTCGCCTCATCCCTCTATTAGTGTAATGATAGTAGTTTTTGTAAATACTATGATTTTTTAGACATGCATAAGTACCTCACGTACAAATTTTAGAATTATATTTGAAGAATTGGATGTATGGCATGATATACAAGTTTTCTCATGGGAAGAGGCAAAAAATAAATAGGTTTTAGGAAAGTTACCATAACTTTCATTGGATACATCAAATTCAATTCACACTTGTGGAATCGCGAAAAATACATATCAAAGTATTACAAAACAAATTTTCAAATCCATAAGGGCGAAAAAATTAGAGATATTTATACAACTTCAATCATTTTGACATTCTCTAAATTAAGATATGTAACTTACTAGTGACCTAACTACTGATTAGTAGATCCATTTTTTTGTTACTGAAAGTTCTAAAAAAGAGGAGTTTTATTATTATTTTACAACATGCCTCCAAAGAAAGCTACTATACCAATTAAATCTACAGAATGCTCATATTTAACTCATGAATAAAGTGAAGACTTAGAATTTAGGTTATATAAATTAGGGAATAAAGTTAAGAAAATGGATGGTGGTATGTTGAAAAAGGTGGGTTTCTCGGGTTCTCAAGAAAAGCTTAAAAGATAAATGGAAAAGAAGATGAATGAAAAGTAAGGACGGAATAGAAATGAATATAGAAGGAATAAATACAAAAATCCATGATTTCCATGGAAAATATTCTCTTGGAGAGGCTTCCTATAACAGCCCCAGGTTAAAAGTTCATGTAATAAATGTGAATAAAGGCAAAACCCGACCAAGGTCACAGGACATGTATTCCAAGCTGAATGTTGGGCAAAACACTATAGTGGGCATCACTTTTGGTTTATTTATGGCTATGCAAATTGGCAAAGGCATTGGTTAAGGCAAAGAGGCATTAATTGACATTTATTTATGAGAAATAAAGGAAAATATGAGAAAAAGGAAGGGGAAGGGACACATATTTGCATGCTAAGGAAATTAGAAGGAAAATTAAGAAAAAGAAGACATCAATAATAAAAATGCATAAGAGAATTAGTTCACAACTTTAGCTAGTTTAGCTTTTGTCAGTTTGGTTTTGGAATTAGTTTGAGAGAGAGAGAGAGAGAGCACCAAGAGGAGAAAGCAAGCAAGCAAGCAAAGGAAGGAAAAGGAAAGAAAAGGAAGGAAAAAGGAAAGAAAGGGAAGGAAAAAGGAAAGCAAAGGACAAGGAAGGAAAGCAAGCAGAAGGTTGGATCAACAAATTTAGCAGGAAGATTTTGCAGGTAACAGGTTGCATGTGTGATTTCCTAGCTGATATGTGAATGCATGGTACATGCATTTGTGTATTCGGTTCATTTGTTGTAATTGGCATGGGTTTTTACCTGCTTTGACAGTGGTTTTAAGCTTACCTTGTCATTCCCTGGATAACCATGGTGTGATGGGATTCATTTCTTGGTTGAGCTTTGGATTACCAGAAGGTTTTGGAACCAGGTGAGGTGAACCCAAGAAAATTACCAAGGGTTGGGGGTGGTTATGGTTTTCTCAGGGAAGCCCTCAATAGGTAGGTGGAGATAGGAAAATTCCTCAAGGTATGGGGAAGAAATTATGAGGCATCCAAAATTGTTTTGGTTTTGTGATCTCTTGAGCGGTTTTGGCGAGATCATGGTAGTTTGAGGGTGGAGGTGGTTTAACCTCTAGATTCCTTTGGTTGATTATGTCTTGGTTTATCCCATGAGATCCCACATTCATGCTTGGAACATGGCACACGGATGATTGGATGAAATAAATATTTGGTTCAACTCAATCTATGGTCGAGTGGTATGTGGAAGTCTCTGACTTGGTTGACTTTTGCATATGTTAATAAGAGCTCTTTTTCTATTGTACTCTATGAGCATTTATACCTGTTATTATGTTTTTTTTTATGGTTGTTCTGGCGTGGTTAATATTATGGTTATATGTTGGTTATAAGCTTGATTTAAGATGTGCTTTAGCTATGGCTATTGTTATGTTTTGATAAGTTAATGAATGGTTGATGACTGCATGGGCTAACAAGTGTTGTTGCAACTACTTGAGAGGGAATTAGAGCTTCTTGATATTTTCAGCTAAAGTACAGAGATTTACACTCAGATATGCATTCATGACCTGTAACTCACATGTTTACCATATGTTTGACAAAATGTGTATTGTGTTCTAGCTAGTCTAGGTCAAGTTCTGACTTCAAGTTTGAATGATTAGCATTGTCATTATGAGAAATATGATTATGGAAAGTTATAGGATGTTCTCAGCAGTGGTATGAAGACTAGCCAAGAAAAGTGGCTCAGATCTTGGGACCACAGGCACAAAATTGAGGATCTGAGGTCATAACCACATGGAGCAAGGCTTGTGAGTGCAGTTGGTGGCTCCCAACCACATGCAAGTAGCGTCAAGGGTGTGAATATAGGTCTAGGTAAGATTCCAACTCAAGGATTGGTCACCTGGGGTGGTTGTTCAACCTATGAGTGATTTGTGGTCCCTGAGGAAGGTTAGTAAACCTTAGTTATAGGCCCCACTTCCTTAACTGGAACTAGGAGGTCGAATCATGTCATAGTAATACTCTACTTCACATTTACTTGGAGGGCTTATAAAAACTGGTAAATGTGGGGAGGGGCATGTTACAATTGGTATCAGAGCTTCCAAGTTCAATACTTGGACTACATGGGCGGGGTGTGATTGTTATGCATACATGTCAAACATGTGCATGTGTGGTAGTGGCTATGGTTGTCATGTATATAGTCGGTGTTAGATGTTGAGTTATCATGCATGATTATTGAGATGATGTCGATAGGTTAATATGTTTGTGTCTCCCATGAACTTCACTAAGGTATGTTTGATTATGTATATATTTGATTTATCTGACATGGTATGTTTGTGGGAAGAATAATATCAAAGATGACAAGTAGAATGGTGGGTTACAAGTCATGTGACTCTCCTTATAAATCAACTGAGCAACATGGGGAATAGTATTCTCCTAACATAGCAAATACCTTGAGAAGTATAAAGGAAGAAATGAAGAGTTTCAAGGCAGACAGTGACAAGAAAATTCAGTCACAGGAAAGGCTTGACAGGGCTTAAAAAATAAAGTCGAGGTCAATGCAGTGATCCTTCAGAGCTTATAAGATTTGCACAGATAGGGACAACCACAAATCAGTTATGGACAGGAGGAAAATAATAACGGGGCATATGGTAGTAGGTCTCATGGAGGACATAAGTCAAACATAGATGACACTGTCAGGGGTGGTAGATGAATGGAAACACTTGATAGGAGAGGTAGTGGTTATGGGTTCTATTCTAGTTTTGGTTCAGATAGACATCATGGTCATCATCGCTATGATTCTTACATAAGGAGTGAGATGGGATACTTTCCCAATGAGTTCAAGAAATCCAAGCCTCCTACATTTGATGGAGATCTGGAGAAACCGAACAATGAAAAAGCATGGTTGCTTGGGATGAAGAATTTCTTTGAGAGGAATGATTATACAGAGAATATGAAAGCTAGGAAAACTATTTTTGGTCTCAAAGGAAAGGAATATATCTAGTGGTAAGATGTGAAGTGTGTTAGAGGCACCAGGACAAAGGAGTTGAGTTGGCACAAGTTCAAAAGATTCTTCAGGAAGAAGTACTTGTCAGAGAGATATTATGATGGAAAGGACAAGGAGTTATATGAACTTAACATGGGATTTATGACATATAAGAAGTACACAACAAAGTTTATGGAGTTGTTGAGGTATGCGTCTTACCGTGAGGATAAGAAGACAAAGGTTCAAAGATTCATCTGTGGACTGCCATTAGCATTGAAGGATCAAATTGAGTATGATGAGCCTCGGTCATTGGAGGAAGTCACTGGGAAGTTGAAGCACTGTTATGAACAGTCGAAGCACAAGACTAAGCCTAAGCATGATTGTAAAGGCAATGAAAAGACCAAAGGAAAATGGCCTTTGAAGTGGGAAATACCTCAGGATGCAAGTAAGAAAGAAAATGTGGCTCCTTATAAGAAGTTTCACATAGTTGAGAAGGGATATGGATCTCATCCTAGAGAGAAGCAAAATAAAGCTAGTGGCAAGGAATCGTTGTAGTGTTGGATTTGTGGCAAGGATCATTGCAAGAAGGATTTTTCGTTGTACCAAGGTGGCATACCTCATATATACAGTGCTCAAGAGGTGTAGGCAGTTGGGGATGTTGGTCAGAGCATTCCTCGGATTTGTGCAGCATTTGATAACAAGCAAGTAGATCACCAAGCATCCATTATTGAGATGGAAGGTAAGCTATATGATCAAGTTTTTTTATTGATCTTGTATATAATTATATTTATGTTAATCCTAACCTAGTGGATAAGTCTATATTGAGTAAAGAAGTGCGTACAGAGTTTTGGTTGGTGCAGTTGGCTATAGGGACCAAGAAAATAGTTCATCATTGGGTGAGATCTTGTGCATTTTATATGAATGGTATGCCAACATCAACAGATCTAAATGTGCTTCCTTTGGGATCATACAAAATGATTTTGGGCATGGATTGGTTATACCTTCATAGGACTAAGGTAGATTGTTATGAGAACGCTATCAAGTGCTTGGATGATGATAGAGAGAAGAGAGTCTTGTAGGGTAAAAATAAAATTACATCATTAAGAATGGTTACAACTATGTAGGTGATGACGGCGTTGGACCTACTAACATGTCAGGGGATCTCCCCGGTAAGAAGTCCCAACTAGACCTCAGACCGTTTGGAGTAGGAGTCCCAACAGTGGGTAGTAAAGTAATGCCTTGATTGCGGTAGCGCGCAAAGGTAAATATGATAACTTTGTCGGAAGCAAGTGTGTGACCTTGCAGTGAGTCAAGTGAGATGCATGGGGGTTCTAACACATAGAGGGGAAAAGTAAGTGTGTTGCTTAGAAGCTTGTAATAGTACGCTTCCTGAAAGGAACACATAAATGGAATGACATCACAAGCTGGAAAGCAAAATTGTCCACAAACCAAAGTGACGGGTTAAACCAACAACACGTCTGCAACAAGATTCATACAATTGCATACAAAATAGTTCATAAAAAAATGCGCAAGTTAAATAACATTCATTTCTAAAGCAACCAAAATAGTCTAACTACAATAACAAAATATGCATGAGAACGTGGCAGTTGATGTCTTCTGACATCTGACATAATCACCCTTTCCTCTATGTGCGTAGGCGATGTGTGATCATCTGGGAGATTCTTTCTTCATGCCTATACAATCATGTGTTGTGACTTGTCGAATGGCAGATTGTACACATCCATATTCGTATCATCATCAAGGAGAACAACCTCTCCTTACTTGCTTGGGATGGGTTGTGATTCTAGAGGTGGTAGAGACTGTGATGCGAAATCAGATGCTCTTGGCATGAGATCGGTGTCTTGGTCCTGTGGCTCTTATTCTGTCTCCATGTTCGTTGCTTCAACCATCTTCTCAACTTGTTGAGCAAGTTTCCAAACCTACACCTGCTCACCCTCTTCTTCATCTACTGGTTGCTCAGCTATCTCAACTTGTATATGCATAGTTTTCTCTATCAGTGCACCTTGTCTTTCCTCCTGTTCCTGTTTCTGCTTTTCTTCCCTTTCTCTCCTCCTAATCTCTTGCTCTTCTTTTAGCTTCTTTTACGTTTCATACAACTTCCTCTCTGCATCTTCCAACCTTTGCTTCTCTCTCTTCCTCCGTGCTACTCTCCTTTTGCGTTGTTGCCTCTTCACCTCTATCTCCAAAGATATTTTCTCAACAAGAGGATCTTCTTTGAACTTGTAGCCTTGCTCAGCCTCTGCTCTCTCAGAAATCTTCCTTTTGCCTTTGTCTTGCGCCGATTTGTTGCTCAATGTTGTTATTGTTGTTACTTCTTGTAGTGCTGCTTTCCATTCTACAACCATGCTGGCTGGTTCATTAAGCCTAGAAGAGTTGTAGAAATACCTCCAAGGATCTTCCTCTAGCCAATGACTTGCCCAGTGGATCCATGGGTAATAGACCTTCGCACAATGGTTCTTGCATATGCAGTGGGGATCATACGAATTAAAACTCTTAGTTCTGAACCCAAACTCCTTGAAGCCCTTAGCCTCAGTATCTGCATCCTTCAAGGTATGGATCTCATACAACCCAATCCACAAAGGAAGAGTAGGCCATGGTGCCTTCTTCCTCCTGTGTAGTCTTGTTGTTAACCTTGTGGAGATGTGATACACAACCTCTTGCATGACCAGCTTGTTCGTGGCAAACATCGGTAGGTCATGTGGAGGCTTCTCCATGCAAAACATCATGAGGAAGATGCCACTGGGTGAGCCATACCAATCTGCAATGTTAAGCAATCACTGTATCGCTTCTTGGGACATGCAACGTGGATCTTGTTCGAATATCATACTGTACGACGGGGTGATGAAGTGGTCAGACAACCTCTCCATGACTCCTAGGTAGTTTCACTTAGAGCGAAACTTGCAAAATATGTTCACCACATCCTATGATGGTGTCCATGTCCAACCCATGCCAGGGAACTACCGTTGGGCACATATTGCATAAAGCAGGTATGCAGACATACAAAATCTCACTTGCTCATCCTTAGGCAGACTCTGGACATTAGACATATGCAATTTCAGATGAAGAGGCAACATGTCCAACCATTTGAATGGCTTTCCTTCATTTTCCAATTGATCCAACATAACCACCCAAGTCTACAGAAAGGTCTCCGTGCTCTCGTGACCATACAAGCGACATTGAAAGATGAGGAAGAGTTGGTAGGCCTTCCTGAGTGACTTAGTCTTGTAGACCTGGTTGGGTGTCACTCTGAAATTCGATGGCTCTTTTACCCAATGATTCATGATGTCTCTAATGTTTGCATTGTTGTTAGAAGTGTAGAACAATGCATCCATGTAATTCACCGGTTATGACAAGTGATACATATGATGGTAGTTTTCCGTTCTAAAGGTGGCAAGATGTGTTCCACTGATATTGCTCAGTGTCATTGTCTGGGGATCGGTATGTGAGACAATCTAGTGAATGATATCCATGCACGGGAAGGCAGGGTACCTGTATGCAACCCTGTACAAGCCTGACTTGTGGATGTTGACGTAGACTTGTCGATCTTCCAAGTCTTCCTTGAAGCTACATGCAAATATGTCCTTTATTTATTGCCATGTAATCTTCATGTCCTTCTCTACGAACAACTGCATGTCTACATAGATGGGCAAGTTCATTGACACTTGTTCAACTACATTTCTAGTGTTGCTCTCTATAATATCCTTTGATCTAGTTCTCTTGGAAACCATGATGCCTATACTATTGGAAAGCTTCTCAACAACTGATGTACCTGGAGACAGAGCGAACACTCATGACAAGCATATGTCAGCTTAAAAACACAAAGCACTTCAAGGATCAATCATGCAACAAACTGGGCAACTGCTGGGCAAGATTGCGCAGTTGTGACTCTTAGAGGTGAGGGACTGTTAGTTGGATCTGTGCATTGCATAGTCCCAACTGCCAATGGGAGGTACTAATGACTGGAACTACACAGAGCGCAGTCTAGTGTGGCTTGTTGTGGACTGGAACAACGCAATGCGCAGTTCATTATGGCTTGATGTTGTCTGGGACTGCGGAAAGCACAGTTTCGGTGGGCAAGAATTGGGGCTAACTTCTGAAACTGCGCAGAGCACAAGACTGACAACCTCTGCAAAATTCCTGGAGCCAAGGTAGAGCCTTGAGTCCCAGAAATGCACAATGCATGCTGGGAAGGACTAGATCTAATCCAAGGCAGCCTAGATTTGCCCAAGGGAAACTTGAAAATCAATAGATCTGAATGCATGAGTGAAGTATGGTGTAGACCTGTGTGAATAGTCATGCATGAAATCGAAGCAAGTGCATAAATCAATCAAATAGACGAACAACAAAGCTTGTGGGGAGAGTCGTCGCAACGACGACCATTAGTGCAAAAATTGGGTTATCCATGTGACACTTAAGAAAGGCAATGAAAAAATTGAAACACCATTTATACAAGTTTTAAAAAAACTAAAACACCAATGTTCATTCAATAAAACATGCAAAACAACACTCACACAAGCCAAGGAAACAAAAGCGAAAGAAAAAGAAGCAAAAGACTTGAAAAGTAAAAATTACTCGGAAAAGTTGTGTCGATTGACCCGAAGGTTTCTAGATGCCTCGGGAATGCCAAAGCTCCAAGATCGAATGTGAAAATGAGATAGGGCAGCGTCCATTAAATAGATTTGATCAATTTAGGGTTTATGACGTGCATGCCAAAAATCTAGGAAAAAGCGACAAGTGGTAGCAATTTTCTAAAATTAACTCAAGTGTAACTCCTAGTGCTAAAATTAGATCCCTATCTTTTAGGGATGTTTTATTTTTTATTTTTTTGGGAAGGGCTGCCATGCATGCATGGTGAAACTGCGCAAATTCAGAGGGAATCAAACAACTTGCCAACACATGCATCAGGCAGTAGCCAAGGGAATGCTTCTGCACAATTCCTGGGCTTAGTGGCTTTTGCTACCTCTCATGCTCTTCACAGGTTCCCAGTTGAAGACAAGATGTCAGTTGAGCCTGCGTAGTTCTTGAGCCGAAGCTCATTGTTGGGATGATTTGCGCAATTCTTGAGAGTAAGGATCACTGTTGGGCTTCATTGTGCAATTCCTGAGAGAAAGGCTGGCTGCCCACTAGGAATGCACAGTTTGCCAAGGCAGTGTAAGAACTAGATGCAACCAAGTCACTAGGTGTCATTTTGTGGTTAGGCAAGAAAGAAAGTAAGATGCACAAGCTATAAAGTGAAAGATAAATTTGAATGAAAGCACAAGTACCTGAGCAGTGCAAGACAAGCTGCTAAAATTCTAGTAGGGAGGTTCCGCTTTAACATTGGCAACGCAATGGTAGAACTATAGCTCTCCGTATGGACCTTATCTCGTGTAAAGTGAATCTAACTCCTCCGGAAGTATTGTTCGATTCTTTGTTCGTCATGGCTTCCTCACTAGCTTGAGTTAAAGACATAGTCCCTATCATTCTCTTGATCGGTCAGCACATATACCAAGCCAAGTCAACTGAGTTGTTTCGATTGGGGATGAGGGGTATATTGATGCACAAGTAATATAGATTGTCGGAGTTTAAGTTTCATCTCTAGTGTTGCTCTGCTACCAGTAGGTCTGGACAGTACCCCAACGGAGTCACTTCAGGAACACAAGCATTGCTCCGTTACCAGCGAGCCTAGATAGTATCCCAGCAGAGTTACTTGCTTCACCTCTCTGCGTAGGAATCCTTTCTCTTCTTTCACCTTATATTATTTTATTCCTTTTCATTTTTCATTTTTCAGAGAACTATGCATAAGAACTTATTTATTTCATGAGGTGGAAGAGGGATCCTGACATACTTGTTAAGGTTTTCCCCCTCACCTTACTCTACTTGACTGAGCTGAAAAGGGTTAACCAAATATAGAAAAACCGATTAGAGTAGGAAGTGCTAGTTAAAAGTGCAAGCGTTGTTTTTTCACCAAGACTCACTCTGAACAAACGTATTTTCCATCAGTGTATCATCGACTAAAGAATGTAAGATCTTCATAAAGAGAGGGCATAATAGATATCCAAGTGTTGATCATTGTACAAGTCCTCTTGTACTTCACCTTGCTTGCCTCAAGAGCCAAACACAATTTCATGTGAAGCTAATCCCGCAGGTGCGTAACCAACAAACAAAAAAGAAAGCAAAATACAGATGTAAAGAAATCAAAGTGAGAAAGCAAAGCCAAAGATGAAATAAAATCAAACAAGAAAGAAATCACTACTCCTACTCCTAAGCTAAACAGTGCATGGGCCTACTCACGTGAAGTGATATTTCCAATGCAGCCACCAATGCATTGATTGGCCCATGTTGGTGAAGGCATGGTCGACAAGAAATATATTCAAGTAAACCAACACACAAGAAAGATAAAACAATGAAGACCAACATGCTTGAAGTTTAAACGCTTCCATAGAACAGAAAAGAGTAAAATTGCAAGAGAAACACTCTCGGGGCCATACCATGGTGAAGCATCACACTATGCCGAAATTAAAAACATGCACACTCTTTTGATTTGGACAGACGAGCAAACATGCAGAAAGAAACAAAACTTTTTCTTAGCAACATGGCTTTCTACGTATGACCCCTCCGATGCATGAGCAATAAGATCGTGTGATTCTGGTGGAGGAAGTGAAAATTGTAGATCACATTGATTTTCAATGCGAACAAGAGAGTGATGAGGAGCTTGGGGTGATTCAACAGTTTTCTGATTGGAAGTGGAACTAACCTCAAGACTGCGAGAACCTGACATAACCATCAGCTTGAGTTGAAGTTCCTCGACCGTTTGTTGGGTTTCCACTTCATCAATGAGTATATCATCAAAGATCGACGACTTTGAAAGACCAATATCATGTGAATCGACATCACGATGAAATGAGTGAGTGAAGGGATCGCGACAATCATGATCATAAAATTCAAGATGTACATCGACATCGTCATGATCTAACGATCATACATAGGGTTTGATGAGAAACAAAAATCCCCCCCAACCCCGCTTCTGAAAATGAAAGATAGCAGATTGGGTGGATTCTTAAAGAAATATTTATCCTCACCACAATCAAATGACGAACTGACATCCCATGTGTCTTATGAATGATCATAAATGGGAACATCCAGGAATGAATTTTCGCAAGAAAAACGGGAAATGGAAGATCACAGAGGATGTTAGGATAGAGCGGATGAGGTGCGAGCAGAAGGAGGTCGTCCTTCACCGCAAGTTCTTCATATTCCCACACATGCTCATAAAAAATGATAGCGTAGGTTGGCTTCTCAACACCAACTCTGTCCACAACTTCATCCTCGTGAACAACAGAGGTGGAGTCTGAAATGAATGAAAACAACACAGAACAATCCAGAGGATCAAAGGAACTAGAGGGCAGATGTTGAGAAGACAAGACCTTGTGACAACCATCAAGGTTGCAGTCCAAATCTACTTAGATATCCAAATCAGGTGGGGTGGGAGGATGTGACACTTCAACAGATTGGTTCACAACTTCTCCCACCTCATCCTACAAAGCTAGAGTTGTTTGATGAGAAGATGACGGAGGGTCACTTGTGACAACAACCTTGTCTATGTTAGATTTGGAAGCTCTCATGCCGAGGTATGCTAGGAGGGGTTTGAATGATTCTAACTCGTGAGGATTTTCAGATATGTGAGGAAGATACTGAAATCGTTTTTTAAGAAATTTCCAATCAATTTCATCTTCAGGGATTCGAAAAGTAAGATTCAGGAAGCGCACCCAAAATTGCGCAATAGATTCATTAGGTGATTTATGTAATTCCAAAAAAAAATTGTTGAGTGCTTTATGGTCATAATAATAGAAGGCATGGCTTAACTATCTGATCATGTGATCATACGAGCGAATAGATGTTGCAAGAAATGTGTGACACCATTGGTCAACATTCCCATCAAGCATGTAAGAGAACAACCCACAAGCAATGTCGTCCAAGAGGACTTCATTCTTATGACAGAAGCCTGCGAAGGAAACTCTGTGCCCTAGCATGGTTTCTCTGCCTTCACTGTCATACTTAATTTGTGACAAGTCATCAGTGACATCCTCTGACACTTTGAAATCATGTGCATGAGGAAAACATGTTGGAGTTGAGATTATAATGTAAGCCATGAACGATGTGCAGTGATTCAAAATAGACTTTGAGGGTTCATCTTGTCATTTGGCCCTCCTTCTACTGCTAGAAATGTTGACGGTGCTGGACCCACCAACATGTCAAGGGATATCCCCAGTAAGAAGTCCCAACTAGAACTTAGACCGTTTGGAGTAGGAGTCCCAACAGTAGGTAGTAAATTAATGCCTTGACTGCGGTAGCATGCAGAGGTAAGTGTGATAACTTTGTTGGAAACAAGTGTGTGACCTTGCACCAAGTCAAGTGAGATGCACGAGGTTTCTAACACATGGAGGGGAAAAAGGAAGTGTGTCCCTTAGAAGCATGTAATAGTACGTAACCTGAAAGGAACACACGAGTGAAATGACATCACAATATGGAAAGCGGAATAGTCCATAATCCGAGTTAAACCAACAACACGTCTGCAACAATATTCATGCAATTGCATACAAAATAGTCATACACAAATTCATAATTTAAACAACATACATTGCTAAAGCAACCAGAATAGTCCAACTACAATAACAACATATGCATGAAAACGTGTTGGCTCTGATATATATTATTAAGTGAAATTTTCATCCATACATACACAATTGACAACCACTAACACCAATAGTGGAACATTACAATCAACACCGCCTACTCCTCCAAAGAGATGTACTTGCCCTATGCTATGGAGAAGCCAAGGCTCGTCACAATACTCTCCAAGCCTTCTCTGAGCAAGGCCTAGCCAAAATCTTGGCTCCCAAAAGCCTGTACTATGAGTTATGAGGTTCTACATATAACAAAGGGTGGGGTGACCCTTGAAATTCCCCTTTGGCTCTTAGACGACCCTCATGACTCTTCACATTACATAGTGATTGTTCACATTCCACTAGTGACACCTGGAATTTCACTTACAACATATTTACAATAATATAATTTCCACATATACCCATATGGGACAAAATAGGATTGAGTCAGCCTAACAAGACAAACAAAATCACTTGGGGTCTTGGGGAAAGAACAACTCAGTAACCTCCTTGTGGTGGTCTTTGGTGACGAACTGATACCAATCTTGGTACTGCACTATTATGTCCCTGTACTGTTTGGTGATGTCTTTATCAAAGTGGACTCTTACCTACATGGCTTTTGTGTATATGGTTTGAAACCTCTGTCCTGCTCATCCTAAAGCATACGCAACACTGTCCTAAGTGTGGCTGGACCACTGATGTACTTCTTCATGTTCTCTACACTCAGATGTAATTCATCACTGGTGGCTTCGCACATCAACTGGTCTATGTACCCGTCGACCTCCAACATGACTTGGTTCTTACTCATGGCTTGAGTGAGGGTTCAAATAAAGGGATCTTGTGTGTCCTCACTATGACATCCAAACTACTATACAAGCATGCATAGGAATCCTCAATGCTAGTGATGAGCGGAGGGAGATGCTCATAGTTCTGGATCAACATATGAATTCTTGCTTTGTCTAGCTCTGCATGTGGCTTCATCATCTTGTGCAAGTAAAGCGGGGCTCCCTTGTACCTCATTGTCCATTATTGTACATACGCAATAGCAGTGTGGATGTCTTTGAGATTTTGGGTCGTTTTCGCGCATTGCTGCTGAAAACCATATAGATGGACAATAGATTTGTGCACGGTGACAAATATTTTATACATCGTCTGCATGGTGGTCTCAAAAGTTGATATCTCCACAAGTATTGCTTTCTTCATTTCTGCCATAGCAGATCCTGCGGACTGCTTTGTTCTCCGCTTGGCCTCTTACAAGTCCTTTTCCATCCAATCATTATCTATTATTAAGAACTTGACCGTCGAACTCGTGGCTTTTTCATAAGCCTTAGAAGCCTCAGCCATGGAAGTTGGATGTCTTATGGCATTTGACACAATCACCCTTTACTCTATGTGTGCAGGTAGAACAACCTCTCCTTGCTCGCTCGAGACTGGTTGTAATTCTATAGGCGGCAGAGACTATGGTGCAACCTCGGATGCTCTTGACATGAGATCAGTGTCTTGTTCCTATCGCTCCTATTCTGTCTCCATGTCCGTTGCTTCAACCATCTGCTCAACCTGCTGAGCGAGTTCCTGAACCTGTACCTGCTCACCCTCTTCTTCATCTGCTAGCTGCTCTGCTATCTCAACCTGTATATGCGTAATTTGATCTATCAGTGCACCTTGTCTTTCCTCCTATTCTTGTTTATGCTTTACTTCCCTTTCTCTCCTCCCGAGCTCTTACTATGCTTTTAGATTTTTTTTTTCCCTACAACTTCCTCTCTGCATCTTCTAACCTTTGTTTCTCTCTCTTCCTCATTCTACTCTCCTTTTGCACTGTCACCTCTTCACCTCTATATTCAAAGCTACTTTGTCAACAAGAGGATCTTCTCTAAACTTGTAGCTTTGCTCAGCCTCTGCACTCTCAAAAATCTTCCTCTTGCCTTTGTCTTGTGCCTGTTTTTTGCTCACTATTGTTATTGTTGTTTCTTTCTATGGTTCTGGTTCCTGCAATGCTGCTTTCCATTCTACAACTATGCTGACCGGTTCATTAAGCCTAGAGGAGTTTTAGCAATACCTCCAAGGATCTTCCTCTGGCCAATGACATGCGCCGTGGATCCATGGGTAATACACCTTTGCACAGTGGTTCTTGCATATGCAACAAGGATCATGTGGATTGAAACTCTTGGTGCTGAACCCAAATTTGTTCGATTCCTTAGCCTTGGCATCCACATCCTTCAAGGTACGGATATCAGACAACCCAATCCGCAGAGGAAGAGTAGGACGTGGTGCCTTCTTCCTCCTATATAATCTTGCTAATAACCCTGTTGAGATGTGATACACAACCTCTTGCATGACCAACTTTTATGTGGAAAATCTCGGTAGCTTATGCAGAGGGTTTTCCACGCCAAACATCCCGATGAATATGCTAGTGGGTGAGGCATACCAATCTGCAATGTTAAGCAATGCTTGCATCACTTCTTGGGACATGCAAGGGGGATCCTGTTTGAATATCATTATGTATAACGGGGTGATGAAGTGGTCAAACGGCCTCACCATGACTCCTCGATAGCTACACTTAGAGAGAAACTTGTAATAGATGTTCACAACATCCTCTGATGGTGTCCATGTCCAACCCATACCAGGGAACTCCCGTTGGGCACAGATTGCATCAAGTAGGTATGCAAACATATAGAATCTCGATTTCTCATCCTTAGGTGGACTCTGGGCATTAGACACATGCACTTTCAATTGAAGAGGCAACATGTTCGACCCATTGAATGACCTTCCTTCATTTTCCAACTGATCCAACATAACCATTGTTGGGTCTAAAATGCATATGCAAGTTAGAGTTTCGTTTACTATCAATCCGGGTAAGTAAACTTTGAGGATCATCCCATATATATGGACTTAGAGACAAACTAAACTAAGCTAGGTGAAGAAATGCCAAAGATCCCTTACAGGAGGTCTTTCATTGGGATCTCCAACACCTATTTAGTCATTTAATCAAAATGAAATCTAAAGACATTGTGACAAGTGTAAGAAATATTAAAGATCCCTTACAGGAGAATGTTCATTTATATTTCTAATCATCTTAATCAACAAACTATTTAAACTAATGAAATTAAAGCACTTAAACCTAATTCTGATCGATTGCATGAAATATTAAAGCTCTCTTACAAGAGACTATTCATTTATATCTCAAGCACATGAATCAGAAACTTAAACTAATGAAATCAAACATTAAATAACAAATCAGATTCATTGAAAGAAACATTAATACTTTCTTACGAAAGGTCATTCGTTAATATTTCAAACATATGAACCAATAATTTAATCTAATAAAATTCACCAACAAACATAAAATGGAAGTTTACCAAAACAAAACGAGCATGCAAGTGAGGAAATGGGGGCCCTCCATAGCTCCACAAGCACACCTAGAAAGAAGTCAAATGTAGAAGAAAATCCAATCCACTTTATTTATCATCAATTGCAAATTGCAATTACAAGCTCCAAGTTCTACATTCCAAGAGGTCTTAAACTCTACATTACAATGATTCTAAAATCTAAAATTACAAATGAAGGACTAAATTTCTAAATTCTAAAAGTTAAGATTACAAATGGAGATAACACTCCTATTTATACAACAAGATGAGATAACAAACTCATAATGATGATCCACTATTCCCTCTTCAAATCCACATATCTCTCAACCAATGGTGACACATAACCCTATCATCCATGATCTTCTCCATGAGGTCCATGATCTTATCCATGAGGTCCATGATCTCCTCAAATTCGAATTTGAACATAAAGTGCCACATAAGGGTGCCTTAGAAGCTTCCTTTGTACCTACACATGTCAACAAACTCATTCTAATTGTTTTGTATAAGTATATGGACATTATTTTCTAAAGTTTAACCATAAATTCACTTAAAAATACTAAGAATTAATAATGTTTTGGAAAACACAATGGTAACCCATTTAATGATGAAAGTGAAGCTGATGTGGTGACATGGTGGTGGAATAGAGGTGAGAAAATGTGTGAATGGAGTGAAAGTGGATGTATTTTAAGGATAATTCTTAGGCCCAACAACCACCCAACTCTGCGGAAAGGTCTTCGTGCTCTCTTGACCATACAAGTGTCATGCAAAGATGTCTAAGAGTTGGTAGGCCCTTCTGAGTGACTTCATCCTATAGACTTGGTTGGGTGTCACTCTAAACTTTGATGGCTCTCTTACCCAATGCTTCATGATGTCTCTAGTGTTCACATTGTTGTTAGGAGTGTAGAATAATGCATCCATGTAATTCACCAACTTCAAAAAGTGATACATCTGATGGTAGTTTTCCGTTCTGAAGGTGGCAAGCTATGTTCCATTGATACTTCTCAGTGTCATCACCTCGGGATTAGTATGTGAGACAATCTAGTGAATGATATCCATGCAAAGGAAGGCAGGGTTCCTGCATGCAACCCTGTACAAACCTGGCTTGTGGATGTTGACGTAGACTTGTCGATCTTCCAGTTCTTCCTTGAAGCTACCTACAAATATGTCCTTTATTTCTTGCCATGTAATCTTCATGTCCTTCTCTATGAACAACTGCATGTCTGCATAGATGGACAAGTTCAATGGCACATGTTCAACTACATCTCTAGTGCTTCTCTCTACAATATCCTTTGATCCATCTCTCTTGGAAACCATGACGCTTGTACTATTGAGAAGCTGCTCAACAATTGATGTACCTAGAGATAGAGCGAACACTCACGACAAGCATATGTCAGTGTAAAAACACAAAGCACTTCAAGTATCGATCATGCAACAAATTGGGCAATTGCTGGGCAAGATTGCAAAGTTGTGACTCTTAGAGGTGAAGGGCTATTAGTTGGATCTACGCATTGCATAGTCCTAGCTGCCAATGAGAGGTACTTATGACTGGAACTACACAGAGCATAGTCTAGTGTGGCTTGTTATGGATTGGAACTGTGCAATGCGCAGTTCAGTCTGGCTTGATGCTGTTTGGGACTGCGCATAGTGCAGTTTCAGTGGGCAAGATTTGGGACTGACTCTTGGAACTGCACAGAGCGCACGACTGACAACCTCTGCGCAATTCCTGGAGCCAAGGCAGAGCCTTGAGTTCCAGAAAAGCACAGTGAATGCTGGGAAGGGCTATATATGACCCAAGCCAACCTAGATCTACCCAATGACAACTTGAAAATGGCTAGATCTGAATGCATGAGCAAAGGATGGTGCAAATCTCAGTGAATGGTCATGCATGCAATCAAAAGAAGTGCAGAAATCAGTCTAATAGACAGACAATGAAGCTTGTGGGGAGAATCATTACAACAATGACCGTTAGTGCAAAAATTGGGTTATGCATGCAATGCTTAAGAAAGGCAATGAAAAACAAATAACAACACTTATACAAGTTAAAAAAAGAACTAAAACTCTAGCGATATTTCAATAAAACATGCAAAAAATCACTCACATAAGCCAAGGAAACAAAAGCGACAGAAAATGTAGCAAAAGACTTGAAAAGGAAAACTTGCTCGAAAAAATTGTGTTGATCATGTTGAAGGTTCCTAGATGCCTTAGGAAAGCCATAGCTCCAAGATCGAATGTGAAAATGATCTCTGGCAATGTCCATCGAACGTGCAAATGAGCTATGACAACATCTATTAAGTAGATTTGATCGATTTAGGGTTTATGACGTGCATGCCAAAAATATTCGAAAAAGCGACAAGTGGCGACAGTTTTCTAAAATTAACTCAAGTGTAACTCCCAATGTTAAAAATATATCCCTATTTTTAAGGATGCTTTTTCTTTTTTCTTTTTTAGGAAGGGATGACATGCATGCATGGAGGAATTGTGTTGTTCTAGAGGGAATCGAGCAACCTGCCGACACATGCATGGGGGAGCATTTGAGGGAATGCTTCTATGCAATTCTTGGGATGAGTGGCACTGGCTTCCTCTCATGCCCTACATAGTTTCCAACTGAATATAAGTTTTCAGTTGGGTCTACGCAGTTCTGGAGCCAAAGCTCACTATTGGGCTGATCTGCACAATTCTTGAGAGCAAGGCTCACTGATAGGCCGCACTGCGCAATTCCTGAGAGCAAGGCTGACTGCCCTCTAGGACTGCGTAGTTTGCCAAGACAATGTAAGAATTGGATGCAACCAAGTCACGAGGGGTCATCTTGTGGTTAGACAATAAAGTAAGTAAGTGACACAAATTGTAAAGCGGAAGATAAATTCGAATGAAAGGACAAGTAACTTAACAATGCAAGACAAGCTACTAAGATTTTTGTAGGGAGTCTGCAAAATGAAGCGAAGGCAAAATTTTGGAGGGTGGTTGTAGCCGCTACAACAGTAGGCAAAGCGCAGTTATAGGAAAGGGTGTGTATTGTTTGCAGTTAATGTTTCCAATGATAAAAGGAAGGTTGTTGGGGGTGCTGAAGTCTTGAAGAGGTATCTAGTTTTTCGGTAGTTTCAGGATGTATTTTTAATTTGGAGGATCCAAAAGATGTTAAAAAATAAATTTTTCATATGCTTATGAAACCAATGTCATTGTGTAGTGCTCGTCGTCATGATTCCAAATCAACTTGAACGGGAAAAAAGGTTATCGTATGATTAAGTTATTCAAAGTCAAAGTTAAGGTAGTAACGGGAAAAAGTCAAAGGTCAACAACTATTAAATGGTCAACAACTAGTCAAAGGACACGTGGCATCCTAAAAGAGGCCATCATGAGGCCCAATGGGAGACTAATCCAAAATAATAATAATAAATGAAGTTTTCATGAAATGATTTGCAAGCTAGTTTATGAGTTTTAGGCAATGGATCGTGATTGCAAAAACACACAAACTAAAATAAATTTTGCAGAATTTTAGTAGTTAAAATGGACAACATGCAACATAAAAAACACAAAATATTGATGGCGAATTTCACCCCTCCATGGATACGTCTCTAGGTCCAGCTTCCAATGGTGGCCTTCTTTTATTATATGCTCAAATACATCAAGATACAAGTTTCAATTTGCAAAAATAAAATTGCCATTGCGTCCATAATGCCCAAAAACCCCTATCTAGAATCCTCTTGGGCTCAAAAGGGTTGAAAAATGGCCAAGATAGGCATCCTTCTTCAAACTACTTGCAAATATCTCTATAGATTGTCTCGCTCTGCAAAATTGAGCAACAAAATCGTTCTAGCCCAATTGGTAGGGTGCACAATTGGAAACTTGGAGGTTTTGGGTTCAATCCGGTGGTGTAGGTGCTTTTGGTGCTTTTTAAAAAATATTAAACAAATTTTTTTATTAGGTTGAAGCCCTCTCTCGAGTCTCGCACCCCTGTTCTTGTGGGCTGCATGGAACCAAGGGCTGCGGGCCATATGCTATGCGCCCTACCCATCTTCGACGCCCTGGTTTTGTGGTATAACATGTGGCCTGGGGTCATTACCTTGGGCATGGGTAGGGTGCCACACACCCGCCCCTTTACCTCCACCATTGGTTACATGGTCATCCTACAAACCAAGGGTTAGGCTGGTCAGGCGCGCCCAACCATCAAACCATACCATAATAAATGTAAGTTACTCACCATAATTAACAAGAACCGCATCTAGCTTGGTTTTTCGGGAATTTGTTGTAGGTTTGGGAGGTCATGGGGTTGAACCCCATAGATTTGGTTGGTTGACATACAAAACATTTGGTGCCATTCTCGAGGCCACGTGGCAACCTCTTATTGGGCAATGTGGCGCCCTCTGAATGGGCCACGTGGTGGCTTGAAATTGGACCAAATCACAAACCCTCTAACAAATACTAGCGTGCCATGTGTCCTCATGGGATTGACCCATTTGATAGCCATATAGTCCAGTCAACCTGCTGACGTCAACACCACGTCATTGTATGGTTTGCACAACCAACCCTACAAGTTGAATTTTTAGTTGTTTGCCAAAAACTTCAGAACACGATAACTTCCTCATACAGTGTCAGATTGAGGTGATTCAAGTGTCATTGGATTCAAGACGACGAGATATACAACTTGGTGCCAGTTTTAGGATATTTTGAGCATATTTTTTATCCCCTAGATCACTCATCCCCACTATAAGTTTTTAGACCACCAAAAGTCTATTTTTTACTCAGAAAGTAAGTGAGGGTACAAATCCCTCACTTTCCCCATCTCTATCCACCTTGATTTTCTTGGATTGGTACCTTTGAGCCCGACATAAAGATACTCCACATTGCCTCTACAAAAATTTCTTATCATGATGTCAATAATTGAGTCTTCTTGTGGCTCATTTAAATATTCAGGAGCAAAATATTCTATAGATGGAATCTGAAAATTCTCTTATTGATCATCGATCATAGGAGGCTCATACAATCTCAAGTTTTCCACACTCACAACATAATAAATTTGCATGTAAGGTGTCAAATATAATCAGAAAGCATTGTTACCAATCTTTTCCAAGATTTTGAAAGGGCCATATTTGATTGGCTTGAGATTTTTACCTTCACCTTGTAGTATTTCCTTGTTGATGTACAAGCAAACTTGATCTCCCACTTGGAAATCATGATCAACCCTATGCTTATAATGTCTTTCTTTATACTTGGCTTGGCTTTTCTCCAATTGTTTTTGTACCCTTTGATGCACTGGCTGAATTTGTTCAATAAAATTCTTGGCTTTGTCCACATCAGTATGTCCATCTACTGCAATATCTTTACCAAAGATGAGATCCAAAGGAGACCTTTGCAAACAACACAAACAGGCTTCAAAAGGAGATACTTGTGTAGATGAATGTTTGGCAAGATTGTAGGCATGCTAGATGTAATGAAAATGCTCATCCCAAAGTTTAGGATGCTTACCACAATATCCTTGAAGGAGATGCACTATTATTATGTTCACTACTTCTGTTTGGCCGTCTGTATGTGGATGAAATGTTGTGCTCTTCTTCAACTTTGTGTCCATGAGTTCCCATAAACTTCACCAAAACTTCTCGATAAGAAATAATCGAAGTAGGTAACCCAAAATGAACCCATACATTTTGGAAGAACATATTTGCGATTTGTTCAACTGTAACTTGTTTCTTACATGGTATCTGTTAGGTCCCTATAATACTAGTGATTACCCCATTACTATTGTAGTTGTATCCCTTATTAATATTGTTGTGCCCCTATTGTCCCCATATTTTATTATTGTGCCCCATAGAATCCCTCTATTGTTATTTTTGTGGCTTTATATTATTATTGTTAGGTCGGCTGGGTTATATTGTGACTCCTTAGACTCCTATATACAGAAAGGAGGTTTTGTCATTTGAATCATCCAAGAATTGTTCATTTGTGTAATGTAAAGGAGGTTTCCCCTCGAAGAGGCTGAATTCTAAGGCGTTGATCTCTCTTTTCTATCTTTTTGTGAGCTGGTTTCATAACATTTGGTATCAGAGCTTTGGATTCTAGGGTTTCGCTGCTCCAAATAGGTCATCGTGGAATTTTCGCTATAACATTCTTTTCTGCGATGTTTCAAAAGTGAAAAAAAAAACCCATTTGAGATGAAATCACACTGAACCTCGGGTCCGAATTTCAGAGCTTTTCGCACTATATTTGCAGAGATATGATCTGAGGAAGTTGGTCTTTTTGCAGACTCTTGAATTACATTCCAAACAGGTGACCTGCGGAAAATGGTCATAATTTTCTCTCTAAGAATCAGATTGAAATTTTGTAAGGTACAGAAAGAGGAAAGACTGTAGTTTCTTGTATATATTTTTCAATGCCAAAGGTTGAAACGGTGACACGTGGCACTTCATACAAGTTCGCTCTTCTGGAAAGGTCTATAATCAGGTCATCTTGGGAGATTGTGCATAACTCTTTCTTGGAGAATCCAATTTGGATCAGACTAGTGGCATTAGAAAGATGACACAGAGGGCTACTATGGATCGCAATTTTAGAACTGGATGATCCGAAATTACAGAGCTATGTCAGATTCAATATCAAGCTCCTACAAAGTGAAAAAAGGTGTGAAGTTTTTTTTAAAATTTTTGCATAAGCTTGGTTTGAAAAATTAGTTGGAAGGAATTCGAAGGGAATAGTAAAGCATTATTATCGGTAATTGATGCCACGAGGAAAGAAAATGCAAACACCTAGTAAGCAACCTGAAAGCTCTAGCATGACTCATGAATAAGAGGAAGAAATGCAACATGATATATCAAAATTACGAGACCAAGTGCAACAAATGTCACTTGCACAAAAAGTAACAGAATCTAAGATGAAAGATGTAGAAGCTAAGATGGACGGTTTAAAGAGAGGTGTAGAAGCTAAGATGGATTATTTAAAGAAAGGAGTAGAAGCTATGATGGATGGCATGGAAGCTAAGATGAATGACATCGGCGCTAAAATGGATGGCATGGATGATAAGATGGAAGAATTGAAGATAAATATGAATAAGTTGCTACAAGAAATGGTCACTAATGGTGAAAGGGTAGTAAAGGAAACTCATGATGAGAACAAAAGAAATGTTAATTACGATTCCATAGACTCTAATGTTGGATCGAAGACACACCATATTCAAAAAATCGATATGAGGAAGTTTGATGGCAAGGATCCCGCAACATGGATATTATAGATGGAGCAATTTTTCGATCTCAATAATGTGTAAAACACACAAAATGTATGTATTGTAGGTTTATATTTGGAACCAAATCAGTTTGTATGGTATCAATGGCTTTGCTCTCGTAAACAAATTATCACTTGGGCAATTTTTACGGAAGAATTGACAGCACATTATGAGGATACAAAAAGCAACACTTTTTTTAGCTGATTGATAAGTCTCAAACAAAAGGGTTCAATAATGGAGCACATTGAGGAGTTCCAAAAATTGAACATAAGGGTAAAAAATATTCCAGAGGAGCATAGGATTGATGTGTTTATAGGGACTTTAAAGGATAATATCCAACATG